>JAMKPZ010001501.1:0-54242 GCA_024699675.1 Amphibolis antarctica | reverse complement strand
TTTGTTTGTTTTAATTTTAAATTTTATACGATTCCAAATTTATCATTAAACAGTTTTTTAATTTTTTTTTTAAAGGGTCTATTTTTTTTAAATATTTTAAAAATACTTTAAAATGTTTATAAAGCTTCAATTTGATTATATTTTATTTCAATAAATATTTTGTATTATAAATATTATTTTTTTTAAAAAATTTTCTATTCTAAATTTTTTTTATTTATAAAAGGTTATATTGACATTTGTGATGTTGTGCATCAACGTGTTAACGTTGATTTTGCGTTGAAAATTCAAAGAACTAAAAGTTTCATTTTAAAATCATTTATCTAAAAATTATTATTTTTTAAGTGAGAAAATAAGTTGGTGAACGATTATGTACTAACACATTTTAAATTTTTTTTCTCATTTGTTGTCGTATAAAAAGGTTTAGAAAAAAATTTCACATCTTTGTCAACGGGAAAAATTTATTCAATGCATCCTTTGTATGTCGAAGTCAACTGCATTGATCAAACTAATCCATGTTGAAATTACTTCTTCTCTCTTTTGCTTTGTTTGAACTTATGGGCCTGCGCCTCGGTTCCACTACGCTTATCCATGTTGAAACGAAGTTTAGTAAAAATTTTATTATATGAAATTGATGATACATGATATTTTTATTAAATAAAATATGTAAATAATAATTATAATTATTATTTTTATTATAATATTTGAATGTAAATTGATAGAAATAATTTTACTTTTAATATACAATTTTATAGGTCTTTTGCCTTAGTATTAATTGTTTGATAAAAATTACAAAAAATACAATTATAAATCGTATTGTGCGATAGGAAACACGAACTCCCACCTTCATCTAATTTCACATCCTTTCCAAACATAATTTTAATTTTCCTAATTTTTCCTAATTAGAGGTAACGTAACAAGATCTTTGATATCATCTACAACCTTCCATTCTTCTTGTTACAACTTGATTTTTAAAATCGTTATCGTCTCTTTTCTGTGATAATTGATAAAACTTACAACATTTTTAAAAAAATTTTCCTTCTCTTTTAATCCAACAAGTCACTTTTCAAAATTAACTTTTAAACAATCTCAACGGCACTTGACCAACATTTTCCATCATTTTCCTGCAAAATGTTTTGCAGATTTACTTTATTTTCCTAGAAAATATTTTCCAAGTACACAATCAAATTTGTGTGTGATTGTTCATCCTCACTTCATTCCAATTGGTTAGGAGCTAGATTATTCTTTAATATTAAAATCTTAGATTTGATCTTCTATGTTGACAATTTCAAAAATTATCACTTTTTAAAGATCTCATCTCATAAATAGATCAAGAAATTCTTTTAAAAACAAGTGGCACTCCTTCACATTACCTTTAATTTTACAATTGGTTCTGCAAAAATGAGGGTGGTTACAAGGAGGTAAAGTAATTTAAAGAAAAATCAAAAGATTTGTATCTTAGAAAAATATAAAAGATAATAGAAAATGGTTGTTGATTTTTTTTTACTCATTTGCTGCCTATTGAAACTGTAAGCTAAGAGAAACACAATCAGATTTAATTAGTAAATGAACCATGATAATTCAAATCGGAATAATGATATTTGTAATTTTTAAGTAAGATTTAAATATTGATGACCTAAACCAATCATCATTATAAAAAAAAAATAAGATCTGGTATCTGCTTAGCTTTTGGGTGAGTGATTTAATAATATAATGCATGTGGTGATGGAATATATTATTGGAGTTGTTAGGAATATTAAATATGAAGTGAGCATCTTGAGATAGACCTTCACTCTTTGGTCCTGTATACTTTATTTGTATGGCACATGGTATAATGTGACCGCCATGTATACATAATAATATGGGTGTATTTGTTCCGGATTCAACGTCCAGTATAGTTGAGTTGTTTATTGCTTCATCCAATAAACACATTTGTTTTGCATTTCGTTTGAGACCAGTTTTTGTCATGCAGTTAATAAAGTTAAATTGTTAAAGTTGAATGATGTGTTTGTAGATAATTTTTTTCAAGAAAGTTCGATAGAGTTGAAATTAAAGTTATTTTAACAAATCAAGTTAGAATTATATAGTAATTTAGGTGATATAAGTTTATATGTTGAAATTTGTATAATAATAATGACATTAAGAGTAATTTTAGATACTAGAAGAAGTTGAAAACAAACGGAGTTGAAATTAGTTTCGTTAATGAAGTTGAATTTATATAGTAATTAAGATAGTAAAAATTTAAACGTTAAAATTTCTATAGTAATAATGATATTGAAAATGATTTTAAAAGTTAACTTCAAATGATATCTAAGAACTTTTTGATAACACCGTTCCAAGTTATATATATTGTAGAGTTTGACTTTTTTTGATAATGATTTTTTAACTTTAATTTTAATTTAATATAAACTCTCACGTATCATTATCATCGCACACGTTTTTACTTCAAAATTCACTGTAAAGCTTAAATTCATTAAGTCAAAATTCTTTTATGATATTTTTAAGGTACAATTTTTTTTTAAAAAAATTGCCATTAACATTATTCTTAATTAGTACACATAAATGTGCAAATGAATGATGGAGAATCTTTCTCTTACCTGGAAGATCCTACGTTCGAACCTTAGGTACGACACTTGCAAATAATTTCACGAAGAGAAAAAAAAATAAAAATGCTGACGAGTACTTCTCTACATTTTTTAAATATCAACTTACTCATAATTCATTAAATTTATTTGTACATATAGGATTAGATAAAAATAAATTATTAAAAATTTATTTTGCATTTAGAATTGAATTCAGTGAAAAATTTTGTATGTACCTTACAAAATTAAGTATAATTCAAATTTTAGTGTTTGTACATGTAATAAAATTTGATAGAATTAAATTTATTTTTTACTTAAAATAAATAATAAAAAGTTAATATATTTTAAAATTTAACTATTCATGAAATAGACTTTATGGAAGATGTGAGGATTGCAAGATGTCCTATGGAAAGAAGGATAACAAGATTTCGCTTAATTTACAAAGAAGAAGTTGGAATTGAATTATGAACTTCATTTTAAATGAATTTTATCAAAAAAATTCATACAAATGTTTAAATTAAATGAAATTAATTTTTTTAAATTCAATTCCCACCAATTTTATTCACACAATGTCATCCACAATTTATTAGCATGCATGGACCATTGTTAATTGGTCCTGTAACATGGGGAGATTTTTTGAAGAAGTTTGTTTGGTTTGTTTAAAACCCAAATGGGAATCTGGCCATCTTTCCGTTTTGGATATGGAAAGAGTGAAGGGTATTTTGGTAAAATAATAAAAAGAGGGGCAGTTCTTTTTTTTTTAAAAAGAAACCCTTACTCCACTTTTATTCATTAGGTAGGTGTCTGCTAAACAACAAAATAAGAATACAAAAGTTAAAATACTAGATTAAAACCTTATTGGAGAGAAACGAACAACGAAACTAGAAACCAGGAAGAAACCAACACCCCTGTTAAGCAATCACAAACCAAGAGCAAAAGTAAAACAACAAAAGAAGAAATCAAGTACACAAAGTCTGCTCTCCCGAAAACTTGGAATGCTCCAACGGTCTAAAACTGAAATTTAGTAGGGGCAGTTCTTTTAATAACGTAATAGATAAAGTAAAATTTACGTGCATCATTTACTAATGGTTAACGAAGGTGATAGATAAAGGACATCATAACAGTGTTACCACATTTTTTATCTTGTGATCTATTGAAAGAAAACTGACGAGCCAGTATGGTTTTTTTTGGGCAATAAATGTTTTATGGTAGCTAAATGAATGCTAAATGTGGTGCTGTCATTCTCCTCCCTGTTGCCCCTGATGTTTAGTTGTTTTTTCTTGTATATGCAAAAAAATGGGCATTTGATGTTCTATCTGAATGAAATGGGCGTATGACGTTAATAAAGTTTTAGTACAAGTGAATTTAATAAGTCAAATTTCTATCGTTCAATATAAATACAGTAATATCATCCGACATTTTATCTATTATTCCTTCATTTTCGGTTCATTCCAACAATATTACAATAAAGTATATTAATCTTGCAAGTATCTTGTAGAGTAAATAGACTGAAACTAGCCAAGTTTAAGGAAGCAAGTCAAACTCCCATGATCAAACTTATCTTTAAGACAGACATACAGAAAAGAGTCATATAATCGATCAAAGAAGATACAACATGCCCAAGTTGGAAGATCGTTATTAAGATGCAGATGGAAAACAATACCCCTCTGCTAAAATATTTAAGATGATCAAACAGGCATATGCTTAGTAGCCGGTCAAGTTTACATGCTGCAACAAAGGCTGAAGAGAACTGAGGGGTAAGGATACTCATCTCTTGGCAGATGCTACCAAAACAGCAACACTAGTTATTACCAAAAAAATAAACAGCAATACTAGTTTGTCATCCAAGGAAAAACTCCAGTAACAATGCAGCAGTTGCAGAGACTTAACCCTGTAGTTAGTCTTGTCTTCTAAAAAGGAAAGGAAAAGTTCTTCCACGATAGTAGAACAATCTATACAATTTCTGCATCCACTGAATCTTGCGGAGTTTCAAATCAGAGCACCGAAATCAAGCTCCCCAGATGAAAAAAACTCTGGTCACAACTCCTTTCTAAGAGGGTACCATCAATTCTCTAGCAGTAACCACATAAAACTACGAAGGACAAGTAGAGCAATAGCTTTTATTTTTAACTGGAAAGTGAAACCAAACAGGTTGCTCGTATCCAACTCAATCTACCATTTTTTCCTGGCATCTAACAGTTTCTTCCACAATTCCATCCCATCAGTTTGTCCTGTACTAATGGTTTGCTTGATCCTCCCAGCATCGGTGCCTTTCATTATTTGAATGATAAATTTTGGGGCAAAGGCTGGCAGAACGCAATTATAATACCACGGCATCCTTTTCCGAAACGCTTTTACTGTAATGGAAGCTAAGAAGGTACTGAGTCTGAATTTCTCTGCCCATCACCAGCTCCATGCAAACCAAACCCCATTACTGGTATAGACCTTTGTGCAAAATCTAGTAAAAGCTGGCGCTGATGTTCGTCTGTGTGTGGAATGCTTGCTTTCAACAGCTCCACAGGCATCTCTCTGCCTATAGCTTTTGCAGCCTCGGACCTGATAATTGCACCATTTGGTGATTGTAAGAGTAGTGATTGCATCATGGTATCATACTTACTAGAGCAGTACTTCGTGAGAAGTCCAAAAAAGGCATCAAAGGAAGCCTGCCACAAAGTCTGATTAGGAACACCATAACCGTTGGAAGTAAGGGGGTCAACCATAAGTTCAGTTGCTCGATCAAGAACAGCATTTATAATGATGGAAGCTCCATCACCAGCAGTACTTCCAAATGGGCGAAGTGGTGGCTGTTCTGAGGAACATACTACCGCAACAAGGCAAGCACTAAGTGCACTGAGGCCCATTCCCCGTACACATGAAGAAACCATCTTAGCTAGGTCAGTAGTTGTTTCAGCTGCACTAGCATCTGATGATATACCACCAAACAGGAACCTCAGGTGGCGGAAAATAGCCATGCAGACTATTCGAGTGAGATCACTACCAGGGTAAAGTAGCTGGAGAAAACCTGAAAGAAGTTTCCGACCTTTTGGAAGGGAAGCTAGGCGTAAGAAGACAATATCATCTTTTGCAGATAACCTACCAGCATGGCCTGGTTTTGCTCTGAGTGGATCAACCAGTTGAAGTGAAGCAGCAAGACCTTCAAGAAGTACCAACCTTCGCCTCTTTAATTGAGACACTCCATCTTGAGATTGGTTCGAATGAAGGACACGATCAATATCATCTACATCAAGAAGAAGGCAAAGACCATCCTCTATTGTGATTCTTGCAGCAAGCATAGGCTCCTGTTCAAGTGGCTTCACTAAAGGCTTCTGATCTGTGCCATTATTGGATGGTTGATCAACTTCAAGTAGTGGACGGGGCCTGCGGATTGATGGAAACGGGACCCTACCAAAAGCATCAACCTGAAGATAAGAATGAGTTTCGTTGCTACTACGTGAACGTGAGGGGAGATCACGTAGGGAAGTTGGGTAAAATTGGTTCTTCATCATTGATCCACTTGATTTTCTTGCTAGACAGGCTTGGTGGTAGTAATCATCAATGTACGGTTCATTGCCATGGGTTGCAGCATGTTGCATTTTCAGAATGCTTTCTATCTCTTCAGAGGTCATGTATTTTGATCTAAATTTCAGCCATCCATGATCACTTTTCTTACTGTTTGTATCAGAATTCAATAGAGAAGATCGACTCTGTCTCCTCCTTTGTGTCTGTTTTAGTTTCTGGTCCCTTGTATCATGTATTCCAAACATCTTATTGACCTTATTCATTATCTGTGGGGGAGAAGAATGTTGGTTGAATAACTGAGACTGAAATTGGGAGAAGTATGAAGGAGAAGACTGAGCTCGTTGCAGTCTCTGTTGTTGTCCTGAGAACTGTGAGTTCATCAGCACCGCAGGATGAGGATGGGACAAGTGCTGCTGTGAAAGAAATTTTGGAAGCAAATTATGCTGATCTCCCATTAATAGATTAGCATGACTCAACCAACCACTTTGTTCTGGATTGTTGTCAGAGAGGCATAAATGGTCAAACTGGCCTAGGTTTCCATTATAATGTAATCCTTGAGAATGTCCCCCTAAATGTGATTGAGTAGATGCATAGGAAGACAAATTCGTAGTAGAAAAAGGCACAAACGAAGGAATATATGGGTGTCCTGAAAAATTAGGAGAAGCATGAGTTCCACCAGGTGGAGGGTAGGATGTGAAAGAAGACTTGGGCAAAAAAACAGATTCATTGTAGCTATTTTGTGGTGGTGGAGGTGGTGGTGATGACGGTGATGTTGGTGGTGGGAGTTGCTGAGGAGAAGATGATGTTCGGTAAAGTCTGGATTCTGCAACAGAAGATGAAGACCGGTGAGGCTGGGACCACCATCTTTTGCCTTCTTGGGTATTTTCAGCATCTAATATACGCTGATCTTGCCAGTATGAAAAGTCAGCATCCTGTGACAAGTCTGCAGTAGATGAACCTGAAATAATGACGGAACATCATCAATAAAATTAAACAAAAATGACAATTCATGCAATCATTAGGAGGAAGTTTGAGCAGTTTCCTTCTCTCTATCTCATATTATTGAGTAACTAAATAAAACTGTAAAATGGAAATCTGGAACCATCATTATATTTGATTAATATTAATATCTGGAAGATGATGGAAAAGTAGTTGCTAGTTCATTCATTTTATCAGGGAAAAACAAGAAAAAAATAAAATTTTGGGACTCTGCTAGTGAAGTTGATTAGTTGACTTGCGGAGTCTATTACACGTGGAATATCATCCATAGAAAAACAAAAGGTAGTCTCCACTTTTTCTCCTTTCAGTACAAAATCAAAATTGTTTACAGAAATATCAAAACTATCAAGAAATGGTAAAAATAAATGTATGCACTGTACTTTATGACTTGCAAAGCGCATGCAAATATTCCATCCTGACTTTAGTAATATTTCATAGAGGAGACAATCAGGTTAGCTCCATCTTGATTCCCATTCTCCTTTTCCATCTGTTATAAATTTTTTCATATTTCCCTCATTTAGGTATTTCCAATGTAGTTTATTTTTAATGTTTAGATTTATTTTCCTTTATTTTTCGTAAATACAACTGCAGGGTTTTCTTCTAAAGAAATCCCATTACAGTAAATTATCTGGTGCTATATGGCACCAGACAACAGCAGAGTATTTCTGAGATCTATTTTTTAACATAATATCTTCTAGGTACTGATATTTCCAAAATAAATGGCACACATCAGATGGTATTATTGAGACCATCAATATAAAAACATAATTCTGCATCGAATTTCATTAATATTTAATGATACTCCAGATAAAGTTTAACAAGGTGCTTAAACAGTACATCGGGGTACCCTGGATATTTGGCCTGATTGCCATAAACAAATGCTTTAAAAAAACAGTTGCTCCCTATATTTTGTATACATGGAATCATGAATTGATATATTCATTTATATACTCAACATAAAAAATGAAATATACAATAGCTGAAAATATTAATTTCAAGGAAAATTCTATGGAATAGTCATGGTGCCTAAATGATGTCTTAAGTTAAGTGTTCTCCAAAATTACATTCATATAAGGATTAGTTTACAAAGTTACAACTAAAAATGCTAGATCTCTTATAAATGCATGAAAGAGAAAGAAATATTACAAAGTATTAAAAAGGAATAATATTAGTAGACGAGAAATTATAGAAGATGTTATTCATAAGATTAAAGTAGGGTAGACAGAGTAGAGAAATGCATCTAGAGTGTTATATGGTAAGAGGATACCCTCAAAATTAAAAGAAATATTTTATAAAACTACTATTCACCCTACTATACTTTATTAATCAAAATACTAGATTACAAAGCATCATCATGTGTAAGAAATTAGTGTTGTAGATATGAGAACACTTAAATGGATGAGTGGCAATACTATAGGTGACAAATCAAAAATAATTTTATTAAAAATAGATGAGTTGTACCAATTAAAAATAAGATAATAAAAAATTGACTTACGTGATTTAATGATATACTTAGGAGGTCAACGAATGCATCAATTAGCAAAAGAGAATTAATTAATATAGAAGAAACTACAATAAGTAGAAAAAACATAAAATTACTTGGTTAAGAATTGATAGAAAAGATTTAAATTTATTTAATTTAATTGAAGATTTGATCATTGATAAAAACATAGAGAAGAAAATGATTCATATTGAAATGGGTTGTTGTTTTTGTCATTATAAAAAAGAAATAACACACATTTATGGAATAAAAACATTTAGATATATTTCTTTGTCTAATCAAGTCTAAAAGATCCATATGATCATACATGTACCAATAAATTAAAAGAATAGAGCTTATAAGGCACAAAGTTAGATGAAGAATGAGCATTAACATTCAACTCACTTTCTCGTGAAAAGGATCCCCTGTCACCAATAACACCTGCATTCTTTGGTCCAGTAATAGTTCTGTTCAGCTGAACAATAAATAGCACATGTTATGAAGTTTTCAAGATAAAAATTTGTTATCAACTATGTTAGTAAGAGAATTTTGCTCCATGTTATATAAGGACCACAGAGCAAAGAAGAATTTTTCAGCATTGATAAATTGGTTTTCTGAAAGGCCTACAACAAAACAACAAGGATGTTGTTGTGACCATCGATGCAATTTTAACAAATAAAAAAACTCCATTTTAGATAAAAGATAGTTCACTGTTCTCATATTTGGTTCTGAATTCAAACATAATGAAGTCCTAATTCCCTGGAGTTAATCACAGTATTCTGGAGGAAATTTTCCAACAAGTAATGATCCTAATAGACATACTTAAAATATCAGTAATAGACAGAAAAACAGGATAATGAATAAATCAATACAATATAAGCCTCATGAATTATATATCATTTCAGCAATAATGGCTCTGAACATATGCTGAAAATACAATATCATACTCCAAAAAGAGTAATATCACTAACCCTGGAGAAAGTAGTAGCCAGATCATCTGAGAAAGACCCCAAGTCTTCAATCTGTGGTCATAAAACGATGGTCAGCAATGGAAGCTAGACAAGCCATCAGTGATATGAACATTTTCATCATTATCACGTAGATATTGTTGTTCTGTCTCCAATGAGACAGGTGATTCCTATAGTTGACATTATTTTCCAATTATATGATTATACAGAATCAGAACACTTTTTAGAGATTTAAATATTCCAAGTTGCCAGTGAGACCATAGACTGGAATATACACAGGTCTCCTCTGTGTCAGGTCAACCATCACAATATTTCTTGGTGAATTACAACAATATAACTGTAGACCATCCACCAGCCTTTTAACTACACCAACATTAATCAGGGTGGCCCTTCTTATGTGAGTGCATAAAGACTTTGTTCAAGATAGCGTTGGATCAAGCGCTGCCTACAAATTTCAGTGAATTATTTGAGTAGTGGGACTTGCGAATATTGGATTTGGTCTGTCTATGATTTTCAGAAGATTTAAGAAATGATCAAAATTAATTATATTAGACTATTAGTAGTATTTATTTGTAAAAGTCTATGGCTGTTTTTGAAGCTATGTTTTTCAACTGTATTTATTGTACACCGTAGTTGTACATAGTGAATCAATCAAACAGTGGTGAGGTGTATGATAAATTGTGAGGTGAGAATTTATATACAAAAATTTGTATAGTAATGATGACATATGAGAATTTAGAAAGGGGGAGAAAAAAAGGTCTATGTCATTGAGCAATTACCAAAGATAATAACTACTTGGGGAAGGTCCTCACATATATGAATAATGCATAGAGGATACTTGAAATATCAAACAGGTGCTACAATGCTTGTTTTGAGCAGTTATACTGGAAAAACATCACGAGTATGAGGATAATGCAATTTAAAATGTAGGATGCAATATCACAAAAAATGAAAAGGCAAGCATCAAACAATTTAGGTGCATATCTTTGATCTGAGTACATTCTCTGAGATGGGATAAAAGTGCAATATAATACTAGCCTTTATTCAGTTTTCCAATTTAAGTTTTTGTTGAGTGGAGTCTACAATGTTGTAAAACTCAAGCCTAACATGATCACACAAATTTGTGATTATTGAGCACTCATGATTTGTGCTTTTCAATTGGTTCATAGTTGTTCAATGCTGTGCCAAGGGATACCTTAGGCATGTGAACCCTGGCTGTTGTTGAAGATTGATCTTGAATACTTATGAAAATGGAAACTAACAATGTATGGAGGGATTTGTTTCAACTTCCAATTGTTCTCAACTATTTCTAGATGAATTCTTGAATGAACAGCTAGATAATCCAAATTAAAATGAAACAATCATTCAACACAAATATACTACTTTCATCAAAACTTCGTTCATTGACCATTCAATACTTCTCCCACAAGACATTGCAGAAAATTCCAACAAGAACTGTTCATGCACATGAATCATGCAATTCAGGAGGTACCATTGATACATAAATATAAAGAACCACTTAAGGGTATTGATACATAAAGAAATACTTTTGCACACCCTATTTTAGTTCTTTATATAACCAATGTATATATCTGTTAATCATGCTACTATTATTCAAAAGAAGTCAATTTCTGATAAGAGGTACCTCATTTTTATCACCAAAAGTCGAAAATATAACTTCTTCATCAGCAAAATCATCATCCAGCCCACCTAGCTCAATTTCATCTTTGATGTCCTTCCCAAAAAATGGGTATTGGGACGCATTGAAGCGAGCATTACCTGCAAATAGAAAATGTTGCTTCATAACTAAGAATACAATTATAAGATAATTTGATAGCATCATAACAGAATAAAAGTTGTGACATTTTTCGAGCAATAATAAGTTGTGAAAATTGAAAGCTGCGTATCACGATTGCCAATTATTTATGTTCATACACATAAAGCTTCCTATAGTCAACATACAACGCAGATGTATACCACACACGGATTGAAGAAACAAATGATACAAGATACAAACTGCTAGATGCCACGATAGATACCACTGATGAGTTTCCACAATTCAATTGCTTGGCCATCGTGGACAAGGGAAACTATAATTTTAAACTAGTGGAATAACTAAATATGAAAGAACACGACCAAAATCCGAAAAGCTCAACTTTCCCACGAGACAGCCCTCCGCAAAGCATCCAGATTCCAGCACAATTAAGGACCATGAACTAATTGCAAAAAAAATAAGTTGGCTCAAAAGGCCCCTTCATCCAGCCACCACACCCAAAAACATGCATTAACACCAACCAGTTCCTCTCCAATCCAGCACCTGGTCCAATAGACTTCAACCACAAACTATTATTCCTTAGAACGCACGTAGAAGACAGTAGATACAAAGATGATGGACGCTCATTCTCCCACACCACCAGATCTACCTTAAAACCTCAACGTGAAAACAAAAACCTCAACGGAAGCTCACCTGTAGGGCAGCCGCCGACTTCCAAGGCACCGCCATCAGGACGCACCTCCGGCACCACACCGGTGGAGGCGACGCCACCGACCGCGTCCATCCAGGTCGGGATCCACAATTTGCAGAGCAGGAGGGCTGGAGGATGATGGATTAGGGCTGGGAGAACAGGTGACTGGGGCGGGAGATCGGAGTGCGAGAGAAGCGGCGGAAGCGACCCCTCTCTCTCTCCCGAGCCGGCGATCGGTGGTATGTGTGGATTTATTTTCAATTTTTTTTCTCCTTTTACATACCAATATCTATAAAAAATTAATTTTATAAATATTTAAATTTAAATTATTTTTTAAATTTTAAAATTAAAATAAGATAATTTTAGTATTTAATTTGAAATTAAAGAAAGAAGTGGAGAGATTTGAGAGAGAAAAAAAGAGAAAATAAAAATTAATTTTGATGTATTTTTAACTATTAGATTGAATATCAATAGAATTAATTTTTTATAAATATTATTAAAAGATATTATCCCATTATATATATATATAGGGTTGAGAAAAATATCTTTATTTATTATTATCATATAAAAAAAAAGAAAAATGGCGTTCCGACTTTTTTATTATTTTTAAAATTAGTTTATTTAATATCACTTTCTTTCCATTAATTTCTTCTGTTAATTCATTTTTAATTTTTCAAGTTTCTATTTTTAGGTGACTTTGTTCGTTTACCGAAATTTTCTTAGTTTTATCATGACAACACTTTTAATAATTTTTTATTTTAAACATTTTAAAATTAATTAATTAATTTATGATACAATCGATTATATATTAAACTCTTATAATAATATGGATTATAATAGATACTGTATTTTTGTTAGAATTTAACCAAAAAGTGTTAGAATTTTAAGATCTTTCCATCAAAAATAATACTTGTTTAATTTAAGCAAAAATATTATTATATGCTATAGTCATCTAATTATATATATATATATATAGAGGGTACATATTCTGTAGGTGTCCGTCGATCATAATCGACAGGTGAAATTTATGTGACTTAAAAGTTACTTTCTCTCTTGCAGGTGAAATTTAAAAACACTCTTTCTTTTTACCTAAAAAGACATGTATATTCTCTCTCTTTTAACTTTAAAACTCTACCGACGTACGTATATTTTGAATAGTTTCGTTAATTAACTTATAAATTTTAATTAATTGTTTATTGATTACAAATACTATGATTAAAGTTTTTTAAGTGCTTAATTAACATATGCATTAATTTATTTTTTATAATATGTTAAAGTAAGTGATTAATAAATTATTTAAATCAATGACTTAAATTTTTGATGAAGTGATAAAATATTTGTGTGATTTTGTATTTTATATTTTTAATTAATTAATTTAATTATTAAATCTGTCTTCAATTTATTTGTGAAATATTCTTATAATTTGTAAAATCCTTAATGAAAATATTAGGGTGGATTTGATTTTTAATTAATTAATTTTGAATTAAAAAATATTTTAATTAAATATTAAGTCATAAATTTAAGTAAAATAAAATATTTAACATTTTCACATTCTCTTAGATTGATTATTTTTCATGTGTAGTTGTGTTTAATTTCAATTAAGTATAATAAGGTATTTAAGATTTTCAAATAAATGATTTAATTTTTTAAGATTAAGTATTTAACATTTTAACATTATTAGAAATATTTGAAAAGAAAGACTTTACTTTACGGGAAATCATAAAGTACTTTACAGTTTAACTTTAAAATGCACACGCCTAACTTAAAAAGTCATGTATTAATGTTAAAACACCGGTCTTTTAATACAATCGTCTAGTCTTTTAGCACAAAATATCGATTCTCTCATTATGTGTGAACTTAAAATTTCACGTGACATTCTACCGTGATATTTCACGAATTATATTTATATCTAACACTTATTTAACTAACTATACATCTTCGAATATTAAGCTGAAGTATTCTAAATATTAAATATACTTAATCCACTAACTTAAAATACTTAACTTGAGTAGAACATTCAAGTGTTAAATAATTTAGCATTAAGTTCAATATTTCCAGTTATGTTCAATTAATAACTAAATAGATAATTAGCAAATATAATTACGATTTTTAAATTACCATCAAATTATGATTAAACATTAATTAAGTTATAACCTACAATCTTGCAAGCATTTCTGGTAGGAACTTGAAAGATCGGCGTTTAAGTTTAAATTCATAAGTTATATCCTACAATCTTTTATCACATGAAAGTTTAAGTTCACACGTGATGAAAGATTCGGTATTTTGTGTTAAAAGATTGGATGATTGTATTAAAAGATCGATATTTTAACATGAACATGAGATTTTTTAAGTTAGACGCGTACATTTTAAAGTGCGCATGTAAACAATGTTGACGTTTTAACTAAAGAACCATAACTTTAAGCATAAATGATTGGTGTTTTAACAAGACACGTGAGATTTTTAAGTTAAACATGTGAAATTTAATTTTTAAGTTATGAATAGTACTTAGGCGTTTTAAGGGTATAAATCTAAATATCATTTAGATATTTATGTTAAAAAACCTGAGACTATATAAATGGATTTAATGGTTGAGTGGGGGGTGATAAGGAGTTTTACTGCTTGAGAGGGAGCCGACGAACTAGCAACCGGGGGCGTGTACCGGCTTGCGAGCTGGCTGTTGTGTGCTTACTTGGAACCCAGACTCAGCTGAGTGGGGTGGTAACAAGTTTTACCACCTAAGAGGGAGCTGGGGAACTAGCAGCTGGGGGTGTGTACCGGCTTGCGGGCTGGCTACCATGTGCTTACAACTGGTTGTAACGCTATGAACTTTACTTTACGTCTAGCCGTAACATTGCGAGCTTTACTCTACAACCAACCGTAATATTACAGACTTTATTCTACAGCTAGCCTAAATAAACGAAAGTGGAAATAACAACACTTCCATCGAAAAATGCCAAGTTTTGGCGGAAGTTCCTCTTGGACGACAACTGCCGTTGAACCAAGGGAGAGCTGGGGAATTGATAGCCAAGGACGTGTAACGGCTTTTGAGCCGACTGCTACGTGTTTTACTCGACAGTCAGATCAGTGCTGGGTATGAGGTTCACCAAATTTCACCTGTCGATCTCGATCGACAGTGACCTACAACCGTGCCTATAAAGTTCGCGTCCCCTAAATAATTTAGCATTAAGTTCGTAACATAATGGTAGAATGTCAGGTGAAATTTTAAATTCACATGTGATGAGAGAATTGACATTTTGTATTAAAAAATCGGATAGTTGTATTAAAAGATCAAACAATTGTGTTAGGTTCACTGCCAACTAACCTGGCAGCCATGTCCTTGCCTTGAATCCATTGTGAAAGGACGAAGGAGACTCCCTCTTGCCCAGGGGAGAGTCGAGGAACCGGTAGCTAGGGACGTGTACCGACTTTCGAGCCAACTGCTGCATGTTTTACCTGACAGCCAGATCAGTGCTAAGTACAGGGGTCACCAAATTTCACCCGTTGATCGACCTACAATAGCGCCTGTAGAGTCCACATCCCCTAAATAATTTAGCATTAAGTTCATAACATAACAATAGAATGTCACGTAAAATTTAAAGTTCACACATGATAAGAGAATCAATGTTTTGTGTTAAAAGATTGAACAATTGTATTAGGTTCACTGCTGGTGGACCTATAGGCTGGCAGCCGTGTCCTTGCCTCGAATCCATTATGAAAGGATGAAGGAGATTCCCTCTTGCCCAGGGGAGAGCCAGGGAATCGACAGCTAGGGACATATATCGACTTTCGAGCCGGCTGTCGTGTTTTACCCGGTAGCCAGATCAGTGTTGAGTATGGGGGTTACCAAATTTCACCTGTCGATCGATCGATAGTGACCTACAACTGCGCTTGTAGAGTCTGTGTCGTCTAAATAATTTAGCATTAAGTTCGTAACATAATGGTAGAATGTCATTCATGTCTTTATCTCTCTTTATAACAAATAAAGTTACGTGCTATTAATTCTCCATTATCTTTTGATTTTCTGAATCAACTTTTAATAGCAAAACCTTTCTTCATTGCATATGCATTATAAAAATTATATGCATCATCCTCAGAAGAAAATTCTATAGCATGATATGGACTTGCACTTCCTTCTCCTTTTTCATCAAGATGGTTAGACAACCCTTCCATTCTAATATTGAACTTTAAGTCATCAAGTCTTTGCATTTCAGAATAATCCTGTTAAAGCCATTATATTTGCTATTATTCATATGAATAAGATATTAATTAAAATGGTTGATGTTTGGTCATGTGTATGTTTTATTCATACATGTCACAATTTGGTCATGTTTACCATTAATTAACTTTTGAAAATTCGAATTGTTGATTCTTTAATTAAAAGTGTGATTTCATTCTACCCATACATTTTCTATTCAACCCATACATTTCAGATTAAACATATTTTATTTTGTACTTGTACTGAAATATTTAAGGTAATTAATAATTTATTGGTTTAACATTTTTCCCCAATAAATGTTGAAACATCGGTTTAACATTTTTTCCTCAATAAATATTCTTTCATATTAAATGAAAATATAATCAATACATTTAATAAATTAAATTTAAATAACATGAAAATATACCTGTAAGTCGTTGGAAGATTCAACACTAAATGACATAGTTTCGTGTTCCATTCGATGATTAGGGAAAATGAATTGACGAGAAGAAGATTGGGAAGAGGAATCGTAGGTGAAATACAATTTTCTTTTCGTGTTAAAAAAAAAGGATTACCTTGAGAAGATGAATTGTAGGTCTTTTGCGTAGATGACAACGATGAGAGTTTTTTTTTCCACATACTCTCTCTTTTTCATGTTACTTATCTCCATCATCCACCATCAATCAAATGGTCATCCACCAGCCATTTTTCCTATATATATATATATACGTATATACGTGCGATTATGTTATTATTATTTTCACCTTTTATGTATTTATAATAAAAAATTAAAATAATACTAATAAAATTACAATATCACCGACATGAAATTATAAAATTCTAATTCAAAAGTATTAATAATTAATAATAACATTGTATCAAAGAAAATTGATGTACATTTTCTACAACACTTGTAAGTAAAAAAAAAAAAAAAACCACAAGTATCCCATATCTTACCCAGCTTGATGATCCTGTCAATTGATGATTTTTGTGGGTTGAAAAGCACACTTGTAAATTTTATCTGCAGGACATGCACTCCAACCCACCAAATTGTTGTTGTATCTGGTACACAGCCCACAAAGTACTGGGGGATTATTTATTTATTTTGGTATTTTTTTTCATGCTTTCCATTGTTTATAAAACAAAAATGAAGCATGAAAAAGAGAAAGTTCAGACAAATTCTAGTCCGAAAGGAAAAGATGCCTGGTGAGGGCCACATTTTTTGTTATATCGTAATGATAGAATTAAAGGCTGGGAAAATCGGTTACCGACCAGAACAAGTTGTTGGCTTGTGGGAATATAATAATAAGAAAGGAATACAAGGAAAAGCAACAAGAGCGGACATGCTTGATCTAATAATGCAGCAAGCCACATTCCATCAGCCCTTTCCCATCTCTCCTTCAACTTGAATTGTTGAGTTGTGACCCTTCATGTGATGTGAGAGGTGTGAGCTCAGGAGTCTGTTCTTTCGCATCAACAAACTCATCCACAATCATCACAAGCTTTTGCAATGCCGGTCTGTATATGTGCATAATTTCTGGGTCTCTCTCTCTGTCTCTGTATCTCGTAAGGAAGCAAATAAGATTAGGCAGTTTTGTTATCATCCATCCATTTCACAAGAAGGAGCTGCTTCTTCTTCTTCTTCTTTTCCTCCTCCCATACACATGATGCTCAAGAATCTAATATTTATATCCCACGCATGAAAGTAATCCAATATTTAATAAAAAGTTGCAGATTTTATTAACATCATGTGTGGCAACTTGATATACCTTCGGTTCAAATTAAAAAGCTTTGCATGCTAATGCATCAAAATATGTGAATATATCAATAATACGCTTTATGATAATTATTGAAAAGTACAAACATATTTTAAATTTCTGGTCCTGTAATTCACAGGGGAGATCAAAAACCCACACACTTTCCATGTTCAAAGGTGTCTTAAGCCTCATTTGGAAATGAACTTCAATAGCATCAATAGAGAGTTCTATTTTTGTAACTCCTAATTCAAGTTATACAACTCTAATTAAAAAATAATTTTAATTTAAAGTTATAAAAATACAACTCTACGTTAAAACTAAAGCTGCTAAACTCATTTCTAAACGATAACTTAAAAACTAGATGGAGATCATAGGGCACAATAACTAGTCGGTTTTGTCCATTGTTTTAGTCTTTACGGATCTAGGATTGTCAAAGTCTGATGATGAGGGCCCCAATAAAAATGTCCAGTGCTGAGTGCAAAAAAAACAAGTAAAGTGAACCACTAGCTCAATTATAGGGAAGTAATGATAGTTCTAATTTTTAATTAATAAATATAAAAATTATCATTATCCCGGTATCCCCATTACGACGAAAAAATCATTATCTCAAAAAGTAGGCAAACTGAAGCGGGAAAAGTGGACTGATGGTACATATCTTTTTGTCAAAGTCGTCAGTATTCTGAAAGCCAAACACATGACGCAACGCTAGTGCCCCAGCAATAATAATAGCTGCCAATATAATAAAACTTCAATTCCCGTCAGTCCATGCAACTACCGACCTACCTACATCAAATTCCCCCCCTTTCTTTTTACGTGACAATACGTTGAACCAAACCCACAAAGCGTGGTCTTTTCTCACGAACACCAAAAAATATAATAAACAAGATCAAAATCCAATGTCACTGCTGAACCCTATTCAAAAAAACAGATGTATCACCCGTCAAATCGTGCATGGGATCACGGGCTCTGCTTGTCTCGCCTGCAAAGAGTTGATCCGAGGATCTTTAGGATGACAGTATGGCTCTACGAGTCAACTTCAAGTTGATTTGTCTTCAGATAAGTGCAAAATGACACGAACCCTAAATGATCTACATCTAGAATCTTGAAGCACGGAAATATTGGGTTTACAAATTTCGATTCAAGTTCCAACATATCATGATGGTGTGTTTTTTTATTATTATTGAAAGTTATCATGGTGTCATATTTGTGGATACCTGGGGTTTGGAACTAATGTTCAACAATACAAGCGGTGGAAATGTCATGAGGCAAGCCCAACAGGGAAAGGCAAGAGGAGAAGAGAGATGTATGCCATGATGCGACAAGGGAACAGAAAATGGTACCTGTTCTTTGGAGAAATAGAATCCATTTCTGCATCTTATAGGAGAGTCCAGTCCTCGTAATGGCTGGATGAAGCTGCTGATGGAGGACCCAGAAATATGACGCAAGCATCTAATAGATTTTGCAAATGGGAAGGGGGTTCATCGTTCCCTGCAATAAGATTTTTCATTTCATGGATCAACCTGAAAATGGTATCCTTCTCCAAATTATCAGAATTGAACTTCAGCAGATTCAGCCAGGACTGCCTGGAAAATGGATGTGGTTCGTAGGGTTGTTGAACAGTGAGACAGGAGATGGCAGCGGCACAATCATTATTTTTGAGTTTCATCTGGAATTTTTCTTTGATGATTGGAGGCGGCAAGTCCCGACCCATACCAACCAAGTATTCCCAAGTTGTCTCCAATACCTTTACCTAAATGAAGAAAATGCAGATGAAATGGTTCTTTTAGCATCAGAATGTGATATTTAGGAAAACTAATGACGTCATTAGAATAGGTAGAAAATAGAAAAGCAATTAGCACACAAAAAGCTACCTTTCCAGCTCTAGCAGCATCCATGATCATGTGTAGGTGTCGCTTTTTATCAAAGTGGAAACCGTGCTGTAGCATTTGTAGATAAATGCTTTCAAAATCATCCCAGTTTCCAGCAGCTATAGATGCATCCATCATGGTATTGAATGTAAACTTATCTGGAACCACCTTTCCTTTCAAATCTGCTTTGCTTTTAATGTCATGGCTGCCATATAAAATTTTCTGGAAAAAATCCCTTGCAGTCTCATACATTCCATGCTCTAGATAAGATTTCAACATGATATTACACGTCACTATGTTTGGAGAGCAAACCCTACACATTTGGTTGAAAACATATATGCCATTTTCAATGCTTCCAGAATTTATGCAAGCTTGGATCAGTCCTGTATACGTCACTACCAGAGGCTTTTTGGCAACTTTACATATTTTATCAATCTGAAAATAGGTAAAAATGATTTTTAGATTGAAATATATCCACACATATAACTCAAGGATAGAAGTTCTCAGGCAAAAATTCCCCTTTGAAGTTATCCATGGCTAAAATCCTGAAGGGGATTGTGCTATCCGAAAATTCCAGAAAGAAAATTTCAAAAAGGAAAATAAGAAAATTTGAGCATTTGTGTCATCCAAAAATTTGGGAAAGAAATTTGACAATTTTTCTTATATAAATAACCAAACACTACATGAGCTCCAACATTTTTGCTTGCCCTCGAGACATTACAAGCCTAGATTTCCTCACAACACCCTCAACACCACGTGAGCTCCACTAGGAAAGTTTGCTCCTTTGTGAGCCTTGCACCTCATATGCCTTCCCCATTCGACTTCAATTGCATTCCTCTCATTTGCCCCCTTTCCCTTCTTCGTCAACAGCAACAACGACAAGCTAGAGTGGAGTGTTTGCCTCCTTGCCCTAGGTTCTACAACTATTTCCCCTCTTCCTGATTTAGTCTTGCTGTTTTAGGGTTCTACCACATTAGGGTTTAGTATTGGTTTATTTTTTTCCTGATTTCTTGCTTCTTTCTTGCATTCCTTCTCATGCTAAATCAATAATGTTGCACTTGAATTATTGAAAAGTTCCAATCTTATTATTTATGGATTACTAATTTCTTGATGGGGCACAAGTTTTTGTGGTCTATGTGGCTATTGGGTTCCTAGGTATTTTGTCTACAACAATGGGTTTTATGATATCCATATGGAAAGGAAAAAATTTATGATTAAATTTAAATCACTTGTATTAAAGTTTTATGCATTTTTTTTGGTACTGATGAAGTTTTATTTTAATGGTCATACTTTAGTTGTATTTGTATTTTAATTTGACAAATTTTGTTTGCTTTCCGTATATTTCCTCATGGTATTAACTTTTTATGTTGTGTACAAATACTACTCAAATTTCTAAATTTCTTTATTTTCTGAATTTATTTTCTTTCCTTTTCTGATTTTCCATCATGCACAAGCAAACTCTAAAATTATAGTCTAACCTTTATTTAAATAAGTCCACATAACAAATGAGAAATATATAAACCTCTAGAGCATATCTATTTTTAAATTATACACCTCTAGGCAAGCTAATAGCTTGATTGAAGTAAGGTGATAAATTATAAAAAAAGAAAAATGCTTTACTATGACAATAATGGTCTATTCATTCAACTAAATGATAATGTAATCAAATACTAATAAAAACTATAATACATGAAAAGATACAATATTGATAACATATTTTACATATGCCTTACAAATTTTAATCATATTATAAAACAGGTGAATATTTAAAATTTTCTAAAAACTAAAAGGATCTTAGTAGTATATATTGTTTCTTTTTGAATATATGTGATAAAAAATGTGAAGAGGGGCAAAATTATGACAAATTTTTAAGTATTTGTGAAGAAGAAAACATAAATAAGAACAGAATATAAGAGAAAAATAAAACAAAAAAGAAAAACTATTGAAAGTAGCAAAGTACAATAAGGTGATTATTAAGGTGATGAGGTGATCAAAGTGCATCTACGTGACCTACAATTGCTTGGTTGAATTTAATTTCCCAAAGTATTGTCAAGGTGACCCTCTTCCCTTGCCTGGGCAGACGTGGCAGCCCAAGACGACAAGATGACTTGCCTTGTTAACCATGATAAATGTATAATCATGTGTACCATTAGGGAACCAACTAAACAAATAATAACTCTAAACATCATCCCAGAAAATAGGGGTTCACAACTAATCATTTCCTTTGATAAATATGATTTGAAAAAGTTTTGGTTCCTCAGCACATCAACGTTATGAAAATTAGAATATATGAGTTAAATTCCTCATTGAGGAAATTCCAGAAAAGAAAAGATTTCGTTAGTATTGAACTAATGTACTCAGTCACTGTGCTATTTTCAGTTTCTTCTCCATCAATTATAAGTTTTTCTGGTTTCAGATATGAATCTACTAATTGGATGGTCAGGGAGGTGAACTTCTGTGCAAATGACCTGATATAATTTAAGCCCAAATAATATATTTGGAGGTGAAGTAAATTTCTATGTTCATGATGGAACAAGGTTTTTAACAATATGACACATACCTATTTGAACCATTAACAACTGAAGCAAATAAAGTACCTTCATGGTTAAATTAATTAGTAAAAAAATGCTCACATTGGTGCTTAGTAAAAACGAATACCTGCAATAGTGCTTCTTGGCACCTTCCTGCACTGCAGAGACAACGAGCAAGGTCATAATAGACACTTGCAGAGCCTACAACTCCTCGCCTTTCCATATCTTGAACAGCTAGCACTGCTGCATCTATTTTGCCTTCTCTCCAGAAAGTATTAACAAGAGCTGTAGCACACAGACTGACAAAAGTGATTCACAATGACCACATACAATATTTCCAGATAATAAGAGCATTGACTTCCAAGTACCTTTATAACTTAAAGTACTTGGAATGGTTGTTGCTTCAACTTTCTTGAAGAACTCGTGCACCAAATCATACTTACCACAAGCAAGCATTACCTGCTCAGTCATGCATCAGAATAATTGATATTATAGAGCAGTAAAAAATGTACAAGCCCAGCTAAATGTTCACTGCACCACATTGCATAAGAATTGCATATCTTAAATGAGAACCACTGGAAAATCTTAAGCATATTTTTCTTTATCCAACCTTTTTGTGTATTCTAGTCAATTTAAATACCCTTCAAGGTTTTACATGTTTGAAGTAGTTCTGGTACTAGAAAATATCTTGTAAATTTGGGATAGATTCTATACCTCCATAACAAGACCATATGTAGTGCTTGAAGGGCGAATAAATTGCCGTTTTAATTGTTGTAAAACCCAAAATGCTCCTTCCCATTGCTTCTGTTGTACACAAGCATTCAATACCTACATCATGAAAAGAAATCCAGGGCTCAACCTTTCAAAAAAATGAGAATTTAACATACTTCTCATCAACAATGAAAAAGAGAACTGACTGCATTATAGACAACAAGATCAGGTTCCAAACGAGGATCCCACTTCTGGTCCAGACCCAAATTGAACTTCCTTTTGGGATAAGTTCTCATGCAATCTATGACATCAAAAAGTTCCTTCATACGGCCCACTTGTCCAACAGCAACAGAAATACAATGATAAGCAGCAAGGTCAGGATATGAATCTTTTTGTTGCTGCAGTTAAGAGAGAAAAATCTTTAAATGTGCACATTGCAAAATGGAGACAGGACAAAGAAGAAGATCATTACACGCATTGCATAAAAGATATTAAGTGCCTCCATTGGCCTCTTTGCCTTTCCAAGTACATTGAGTACAGCAGTGTAAATATATCTGCATTGCAGCAAAAAAGACATATCGATAAGAATACAGAGTGCACATGCCATGTTTTGAGTAATTTGGGTCAGAGACAATAAATGGAAGCTACAAATTATGGCTTGATGAAGTTTACATAATATGCTTTGAATCCTGGTAAAATTTTCCATCTGCTGTATAGGCAGGGTGATACTTATGCCTATGTATTTATAGTCCACAAAATCCTCAGTTATTTGATTTCTTCAATGCACTTGAACACAAATCGAAATTTGGAGCAGTTAAAATTTAAAAGTTTCAGCTACAAAGATAACTGATCCATAATTTCATTATGCATCATTCTCTAAGCTTTCAGATAGTCTGGTAGTAAAGAATTTCTTTAAGACATATTCCTAGGGTTAAAAAAGAAAGCATAACAGACTAGAGTTTTATTCTCCACCAAAGGAATAGGTAACATAAAAAATAAGAAATATCACAACTCCGATGCTGAAACCATTTTCACCAAAGATAGGATTTTAATTGCATAATAGTTAAGCCAAAAAGAAAAATATGGTGTCCAAGCTTGGCTAGTTAAATACTGAGCTGAGCATCAGAATTGAGTATGGATTATTAATATTGAAATCGTTTAGAACTACTTGTGGTCTTGTGCTTGCATCAAAGTGAAAGGACATTAATAATTGTGTTTGGGATTTTATTGCATTGTCCTAAGTTTGGAATAACAACAATATCAAGATACTGAATGTGCAAGAAAACTATAGAAACCAGATCACACAACTATTTCAGTACATTTGCATCACACCATTAATATTTGTATTTGCAAACATGAACTGCATAGCCAACAAGTTGTCCAACTTCCATTAGATTCTAATATCAAGCTTATTTAAGCTTGCACCTGATGTGTAAAATGAGCTTGCACATAAATGAGTTCCTTGACAGAAAAAGTGATAACTTAATGATTCTTCAACATTGGGATGAACACCACATAATTAAAAATAAATTCTCTAGCTTCATACCACTTCATACAAAATTCATGTTTCTGGCCATTTTCTGGTAAATGATCAACATTGTGATTTGCACCATATAACCAGTCGGCCAAAATTATACTCACCAGCTTCATACCACTTCAAATAAATTGCAAGTGACTACATTTTTTTGGTAAATGGTGACAGACATTTTACAACTTAAGAGTGTTTTGTTTTGGTCAATATGAATTTGAGAGTAATTATGAGATATCTATTTGAGGGAACATATGCAATTTCAATTGTAATGAAGGATTTCTTGGCATGACAATAAATAAGAGATAATGTTGTACTAGTTGATAACAATGATAATTTTTTGGTAAAATTTTTTTAACTTTGAAGTCTAGAATTTCAACTTTCTTTCCAGATGACATGACTGAAAATACTTAAATGCGTCAGAAGAAATGAATGATATTTGAACCCATCTACTTGTATGAAACAAAGAAACCTTACTTGCTTTTATAAGACTTAAAGTGTTCATGTGTTTGAAGCCATTCAACAATTTGGAGTACTCGTCTCCAGTTTCCAAATTCACCTAAAATCTGGACAACCCTCAATATGGAATGATCTGTAAATTTGATCTTTGCACTGTGCATCATCTTTGAGAATTTCCATTCGGGCATATTTATGTCTGTAGCATTCAGCCTGTAAAAAACTATAAGAAATCGATTCTTCAAAAAAACTTTCCATAAAAAATGAATTCATAGAAGAATCAGTGAGAAATTAGTTTCAGTTAAAGAGTATCTGTTCACAATAAGATAGTTACAATGTAGTCAGAAAAAATAGTAATAAATTGAGACTTTCAGAATCAAAGGCCTCCTTTGCAACCGCCATAGTGGCCTCAAATGGCTTCATTTGTCAGAACAAAAGAATTACCAATTTCACCCCGTAAATACAAGGAAATGTGAAGGATTGTTTTTTTTTGAGCTATAATTTTTATTCCATTAATTATTACGAAACCTCTATAAATAAAGGTTACATGGTAACACTATTACATGATAGGTAACATAGAACTATTACTCATGGTTAATACATAACTCTAATATTTTCCCTCAAGCTGAAACATTTAGCTTGCTATAGACACAAACATAACTAAAACAAAAGAATAATTACAAGTAAAAGTAGTAATGAGCAAGCACAAGCAATGGTCAAACATGCCGAACACATACAAAAACAATGATCAATCATGTTGACCACATAACAAACAAGGACGAACATTGTTCAACACACCACAACATATATTTTGTTAATGTGAATAAGGCAATGAAGTTATGATAATTCCAAAACCAGAAGAAAAATAAAGGAGTCCTTAAAGATTGTTGCTGATAAAGCAAAGAAGAGCAAAAGACTACTAAAGAATGCCCAGGAAAGTTTTGCAGATATCAAGTGAAAATAGATTTAGGGATCCTCATTTAAGTGTTCTTGACCTTAAACTTTCCCCTTGGTGTTGAAATCATATTTTAGGATAGAGTGTATAGAATGTATTGGACTAGTTAAGCTTAGAGTTAACCACCGAGTGTATCCCTATTGAATAGTTTTGGATCACCAGTTTTTTCTGTCCGAGTCACCAAAAATGTTCTAAGGTATCCTCCAATCCTCTAAATATTGCCTTATGTTTCATGTCCAATTCACCAGAAGATTCTCTCCAATCCATGGGAAAATTCTTTCTGGATTTCCATAGTTTTTCTCAGATTTTTTTGAGATGTCTGAACTTGTTCTTAGTTGCCTCCTGGAACACTAGACTAAAACCCCAAAATTCCAAGCCAATGTCTCTGGAGGTCCACACTGTTTAGACCATAGGAAACCTTGAAATACCAAAGTATTATCTCTAGAACACTGTGTAGAAAAGTATATATATATATGCCCTAGTTGATTTTACAGAACACTCTTGGATACTAGATTATTTTGGTGCATAACGGAGAATATCGAGAACAACATTCAAGTGCTCGTTAAAGCTCCAAAGGCCACTGAACTTCATCTCTGATATTGAGCTCATCTATTTGTAAGCTTTAATTTCTTTGCAAGTGGTTGTATAAATATGTTCAACTACAAACACATGAAATGTGTTTGATCATAAATATTTAAGTGCTAGTTGGTGTATTTTACCTTAAATATACGGGTTGGTTGTATATTTGACTTCAAACACAGTTGTGTCGATTGTGTGTACCTAAAAGTGTTGCTTTTGTAAGATTTATCAAATTCGAATTGTGAAAAATTCTATTTTTAAAAAAATTATTGACTACAATAGCAAACAACATTAATTAACAGTAGATAGTGCAATTAATTAATTCGAATTGTCTTTTTTGAGTCTGGATTTGTTATGCTGTTCGTATAGCTTGAGATCCCAAATCCATTCAAAATCACCACTTCCAATATTCTCCTCTAGAAACAATTGAATTTTTTTTTCTTCCAGTGCACAAGTATAACACGTTAATTTGAAATGTATAAATATCTAATTCAGAAGCGTTTGTTTCCAACTGAAGGTATCTAATTCCATATTGATAGGCTTTTTACTTGAAAACCATTCCATATGTGACTATTTATTCATTTGTTTATGTCATACATGTATTTTTTATACATGCGTATAAACTTATTAAAATGTTTCTCTTTGATATTATATAGAGATATGCTTATTTCTACTTAAGACTAAAGCCTCATTTGACACAAAAATATAAATGCATTTTTACCAAAAGCACACACTATGTGTTCTATTGTCTTCCTATCTTTCCTTTTTAAATTAATCTTCTTTTGTTTTTTCAATTTCTTCCACCACCACAATTTTTTTCATTTTCCCTTTTTTAATCTTTACATACCCACACATCACCTTTTGTTTACCAATTGCACATAAAAGCAAACACCAACCACAAAAAAACAAGCTACACAGGTCTCCTTTTTTAAGCACATGCTTAGTACTGTCTTCCATCTTCAATTATGGCTACCCCCTCACATTTGGAGAAAACCACAATCTACTAGACATGTGGAGACCAATAAGGGATCAACTAGAGAAGGAAAGACATGAGGGGGGTGAGTGAGGTGTTGTAGCTTGCAATGAACCACAACAAATGTCTCAAAACTCTACACCAAAGTAGCTCTTTCCATTCAACTTCAAAGTTCTGCTCAAATTCTCGATCAAGGATTTATGAGAGGCCATTTTCACAACTCAAACTGTATTCAAAGGTCTGAATTGTGGAGAACCAGTGGTAGATCCTTGGATAGGGTAGGGAGACTACTGCAGAAAGTTGAAAACACATCCCACATGTGACAGTGATGATCAAGAGGCCTAAACATGTGTGGAATTGGCATGTCCACAAACAGATGACAATAGATAGATGGTGAACAGCCTAGGACATGGATGTAAACAAAGAAATGGTTGACCACACTGATGGGGACAAGAACTGTCACCTAGTTTGTGTAGACTTGCAACAGCCTGGATTAGTGGAGGAAGGGACAGAAGAAGGTGGGAGAGGCAGCTGAAAGGTGGTGGAGGGTTGGTGTCATAGAGAAGACTGCCAGTGGAGTGGTGACAGGCTGATAGCAGACGTTGCTGGCCCTGTCAACGGCATCAAGGGATGCTGGTCTAGCTGGCAGCATTTGTGGGGGATGATGACAAGTGTCAAGGTTTTGTTTGGTCCTAGCTTTCTTCCTCGTGCCTTAGTAGCATGTGAAGGTGGAGAATTATGTTATGATAAACCACTATGATTATGAGAGTACAATAATTTAAGGTTTGTTGTAAAAGAAGAGAGATAGGTGGAAGATTGATGTATTATTAACTAAACATAAGACCTCTTTATATAAAAGTTACACAAGGATGACAAAAGACATTTAACCAATGTGGGATTATACCCACAATACACAAAAGCATAATACATTATTTAACTCTACCACTCATCTTCAAGTTGGAGCATCCAACTTACAATAGACTTGTACAAAAACAAATTATAATAAAGAGATACATGACAGATAGATAAGTAAGTAATAACAATGTTATGTAAGTAAATATGCTAAGAGTTTTATACAAATGTACTCCTACAAATACTAATATAACTATAATCAATCATTCAATAAAAGAAATTTAATGTAAATTGTTAACTTAGGGTGTTCCCCAAGTCCTAAAAGTAGTGTAAATTTTTAACTTGAAATATTCCACAAACTTCAAATCTTGTAAAGAATACTTAAATTTGACATTTAGGGTTTCCTCTTCCTTACCCAGGATTTTCTCTTTTTTGGACTCTTAAAACGTAAACTCTAATAACATGCTGAAAAAGAAGAGTAATAGGTGGAAGATTAACGTATCATTAACTAAACATAAGGCTTCCTGATATATAAGCTACATACGGATGACAAAAAACACATAATTAATGTAGAACTAAACCCATAATGCACAAAAATCTAATACATTATTTAGACTCTAGCAAGGTTTATTAGATATCCTATATTAAAAGGATAATTAATAGCACATGTAACCAACAAGACTCTAATATAATTCCAACAGTTTTATTCATTGCATTTTTTGGCATGGAAAAAATCAAGATATTTGTATGTTTCATTTAATTGAACCATGCAGAAATCAAAATCCCCTAAGAAGATCAACATAAGACTAACAAACCATAAAAAAGGTACCAGAATATGCGGCAGTTAAAAGTTTATTTCTCCGAATTCAGAATACTGATCAGTGCAAGGTAGAAAGGTAAACAATATGACCAGTAAAAATAGGAACAAATCAAGGACTTTATACCATTTCGCAAGATTCCGAATCCTCTCCTCCATCTCCATTCGCAGAACACGTGGCCTATTTCGGACATCAGTGAATACCTCAAAAGTCTTAAAGGCAACTCTTTCCTCCAAATCAACATGATCAACCACTTCATCAAGGAATACATCAGCTTGTTTTCCAGATTTACTGAACCTTCCCTCTGAGCCAACAGCTTTAGAAACATGTCTTGTATTAACAGTACTTTCATAGTTGAACTTACTTCTAGAATGCCCAGGAACATTCAATGGACTGTAAGAGTTCGCATTTGATGAAGATTTCTCCCACCCTTTCAGATTCGAATAAGTGGCAAAACCTATTTCCTCTTTTCCACCAGAACCCATTTCAGGTATGTCAATTTCGCTGTTTCTCAAGTTTCTTTCACTTTTACTCTCAGTGCAACTCTCAATTCTGATAATAGTGTTATGCATTTCAGATTCATGCTGCATCTTTTGTGTGTTAGTATCATGATGCACATCATTTTCAGGCACATCTTCACTACATTTTCTTTGAATACTCCTTTGCAAGATTCCTTTACTCAGCATGTATTGCTTCACATTCCTTCCATGCTTGCCTTGATACACAATTTTATCTACAGATATAGAATGTGTATCATTGTTTTCATGCATGCTTCTGTCTGAACAGCCTCTAATTTGCTCCTTCAGAAGTCCTCTTAGTGGTTTAAGAGTTTTACCAATTTGCACTTCTGAATTATGGTGATGATTTCTATGTTCTCCAACAGTTCCCGTCCCAACAATAGGACTCTCAAAATTATTGATAGGCTTTTTATACCTTCCATTTTTAATAGTTTCATTCTGCCTCTTGAGGGCGCTACTTATCTTTGCTCTCTGTAAATCTGAAGAACGCCACTCCTCATTTGTCAGACCACATTCTGCTAATCTGTTCCCCAGTTTCCCACTGCAGTTGCCATTGTTATCCTTTTCATCAATGGTAGACCATCGGATTCCAAAATTCCGATCATCTGGATCCTCCAACTCCTTATCCTCTCTTTGTTCACACAACCTTTTCACCTTCCCAAAATTTCTACTTGACCTTCTTGCCAGCCTACGCTCCTTAGCATCCAGCCTCGAGCAATTACTCCGGTCAATACTCACAGACTCCATGACCTTCACATAGTCATCAAACACGGGCTTAAACTTCAACTCCTTCTCGATAACTTCCTCCATCACAGATTGTGTACCCCTCCCTCCATTGGACAGAGCGCTACAACAGATCCCACTTGGCCCTCTCACAACCAACGAAACCCGTCTTCCAGGCATATGCAACCCAAGGGACCGTGCTAAACCTCTGGAAAAGGGACGCAACAAAATCCCGTTTCCCTCGAGCCCAAAATCAACCATATTTCCACTCCTAACACGCAAATCCATCCTTCTAATTCGAAGAAATCACGGTTCTAAAACTTCCTCTCCGACGCAAAGCGCGCGCGATCAAGTAAACAACTACCTGTTTTCCATCGCAGCAATCAACACCGACCTCAAATGAAAAATTACGAGACACACTAACCTCGATTATGACTTCCGTCACTGCGAGAAGAAGCTTTGAATCAAAAACCGCGGGAGATCGGCATATCACCGGGAACTGAGACGGGGGGCTCGAACAAAACCCCGGGGATAACCTCCGATGGTCGGCCGACGGGATTTTAATGGTAGGATATTTGCACGGACATCCTTATGTAAATTGTTATTTGAGTATAAATACTTAGAGTTAGGGGTTTTAGCGGGCAGGCCGAATCGGGCTGCAAGCTGGGTTTGATTTTTTTAAAACTTAAGGTTAAGTTTCCAATACGATTATTTTAATTTAGTATAGAAAATTAAAAGTTCACATTTTAAAAAAAATTCATAGAAAGTTAAGAAATATATTTAAAGTTTAATGTTGTTGGAGACATTCATGGCCTAAAATATTAAGCTAGTTTGTGGCACTCAAATGTTGAGAAAGGAAAAGTTCAGAATGTTTAAGTGAAAATGGAAATAAAAAGTTTAAATTATTTTAAAAAAAGCATTTATGCATCTATAAAAATACCTAGATAATTTTTTTAGTATTTTCAGACGGCATTTATAGTTTTGTTATACACAGTCATTACTACAACTAGTCCTTTGTGACTATGTAGATGACAATATGGATTGCCTCATACGTGCAAGAGCATGACTAATCCATTGTGATCGTTAATGACCATGTGAGTGAATCTTTGCATATATAGTTGCCACTTGGCTAGTCCATCATGACTAGACTAGCAACCATATGGGTAACAGATTTTTTTCCTTTGCTTATTGTTACAATATTCACTGATACATGCATTTTTTGTTTCAACAAAGACCATGGCAAAGGAGGGGAATGACTTCGTCAGTGTGCCACCCATCTCCCTGATTAGGCTCGTTTAACGGAAAAAGGAGGAAGAAGGAGGCAAAGGTTGAAGGATGGGAGAAAATCTCCCTACTTACAAAGTTAGAGAGGCTTTTTGCAAATTGTTGTCTTCCAAACAGGTGCAATCAAAATTTATTCGTCTAGAATGGTTAACAAAGACTTGGGGGGACCGATGACAAGTAGGCTGTGATTTTTGTAGCCATGATCGTTGTCCAACCAAGCGACATAGATGAGCAGCCACATTTAGATAGAATGGTCACATCTAATGAGAGCATGCGTACACATAGTCAATTGATCAATTGATTGATGAGCAACCACTTTCATTAATGGATCAATTGATTAATCCTTTAGCAAGCCAAAAACATACTTCATCGATTAGATCAAACGATTTACTGATCTAGCATTGATTCTGGACAACAAATTATTTTATCTAAAGTATCTTTGATAATACCTAAAGTTTTGATATTAGCATTTTGAAAAACTGAGCTTCAACAAAATATCATCAATCCAAAAGAAATTTTTGAATCCTTATTCTTGTTAGTATGTGATCATAAAAGATCGTAGAATATTCTTCAAGTATTATAAAGGAATTAAATCAATTAAATATCTTGATTGATTATAATTACTACATTAAGAGAGAGAATTAAGGTAGAGCTACGATAAGAAATCAATTACTCCTATTACAAATATGAAAGTATTATTTCCATATATTAAGAAGAAATAATGATTCAATATACGACAACAATACTCTCACTTTCATTCATTAGAAACTCAATCCTTTTATCATCATCATCTTTCTCTCTTTGCAGTTAATCACCGTTGCTCGTTGGTGCAAGATCTTTTGATTCTAATATAATTAATAGACTTTTAAGGACATACAAGTACATATATATAAGAGTTTTTTTGTATAATATAAAAATAATTATCAAATTGTGTTATAATTTGCAAGCAAAAATGCCCCCTTTTTTTTAATTTTTTTTTATAATATCACTAATTATTATTATTTATTCTCTCTGATCAACCCTCTTCTCATGTACTTGTCATGCACTATCAAATCTCTTTTTGTCGTGTAGTTCTACACAGAAAAGGAGGGGATCTATATGCATTTGGGGTTCCTAGCTTGTCAATTAAAGGAGCATGGCCCCATATATAAAATACTTGAAAAAGCTGTTGCATCCATCCCACACATATAAATCAATCCCAACTACTGTTTCATACTCCTCTCTGGAATCTGGACAGCAAGAAAAATTCAGCTTTTCACTTTAAAAGGATTCAAAGGAAGAATTTGATCATCATCAACCGTACGTTCACTTTCATATATACGAAAAGATTTAGAAATCAAAACTTCTCTTTTTCCTATCTTTCTTAGAAAGGTTTATCAGGTCGTGACTCGTGTACGTACGAGGAAACCAAAAAGTTAATTATATGTAACCTAGATAACCATAACAACTTTTATACTTTTGATAAATGTAAATTAAAAATTATTGCTGTACTTGGAACAACCTTTTTTTTTTTTTTTGACGAATAGTGATATTTGATTAAATCGGCGGCCGTCAAAATATAGAAAAGTTAAGATTTAGCGTGAGAACAAAAATTCCCAAAGAAGAGCAAGCAGGGGCAATAGAACAAGTTCAACGTTTGCTAATATATGAAGAGAAACAAAAGAGGTAGAAATTAGTTGATGTTGTCATTTTTAGGTTGATTTGCCAAGTTAAGATTTCGTTTGTTAATGAAATTTTAGTATTAGTTTTAACTTTAATAACAGTGTAAAGTTAGAGTTAAGAATAATTTTGTAAATAATGTTAAAATTGCATAATAAATTATAGGGTAAGTGTTTATGTATAGAAATTTCTGCAATGATAATAACGTATAAGAATTTGCATAAAATTGAAGTTGAAGCAAAAACTAGGTTAACAAACATGACCTAAGATTAATCGTAGGACTTTAGAAGCAGCAAAATTAAATTTGTAGTGATACATCCATGTTCCATCAACATCAGTTGTTTCTTTCTATGTCCGCTTAATTTTGTTGATTTGTATATTTTAATTAACTCTATTCTTTCCTAACCAGAATTGAATTTCCATGTTGTTGTGGATATCTTTAATTAATTCACATGTAGGCTCCGTATTTAAAGTGTGATGCATCCATTTAAAGAAAAGAGAAACACATTTATTTTATAAAAACTGTTAGATAGTCTTACATTACATAAAATGCATAAATCTTGTATCTTTAATTATATCATGGTACTTTTAAAGAATATTGTCTAGTCATTTGTATTGGCTTTTGTATTTTGTTTTATTTATTTTTTTATATTGTTTTGTCGACAAATCTACACTGTATGTTTTATCTATGGTGTACATTATCCAAGGCAATTTTTCTTTCCTCTTATAACAAACTTTAATCAATATATATTATTCACATTTTCAGGTTTGGAACCTTGATAGCTTCCAATACCTACCTTTTTCGTGTCTTCCACCCTCAACTTTGCTAGGGTTTTTTCTTCCTGTCCATCTTATTGGCTGTGCCACTACCACCTCATTCAATTTCCAATCTCACTTCACTTGCTATTTTGGTATCAGAGCCATCACACGATGTCATCGATGTTGAATCTTGGAAATGTTGGTAATGGAAACTTGCCGCAAGTATCCCCTTCTTTCAACCAGTCTCCTTTAGATACAATAAACATCTCTGGTCTTGTCCCAATAAAGCTCAAAGACTAACTACCTTGTGTGGAAGGCCCTCTTTGATTCGATCTTGAAAATCCACTGATTAATGACCCATATTAACAGATCCTCTTCCCCTTTTCCCAATTCTGCTGAGTTTGCAGAGTGGTACGAGAGAGATCAAGCTCTTCTCTTGTGGATCAACACGTCTCTTTCTATTGGTGCATTACCTTACATCATTGGTGTTCAATTAGCCTACGAAGCCTAGAATATCCTAGCACTTGTAGGTTTGAATCTTCTTCCCCTGCTTACATCATGACTTTAAGGAAGAAATTAATGAGTGTTAAGAAAGTTGAAACAAGAATGCAAGATTATTTACATGAAATAAAGATCATTATAGACCAACTTGCCACAGCAAGATCATGAATAAGTGACGAAGAAATTCAAATGTACATTCTCAATGGACTTCCTCCACCCTATCGACCTTTAACCTCATCTGTGAGAGCCCATGGAACACCCATCACCACAAATGAACTGCAATCTCTCTTCCTTTGTGAGGAGATCAACTTGGGTGAAGAAAGACAAGGAAACTTCCCTATGATAGCATTTTTTACTCAACATCAACAGAGCAATAATCCTAAATTTGCTCAAAACAAGGGAAACTTAAGCAAGAAAAATGTCAAAAAGAATTACACTGGGAATAGGCCTGTGTGCCAAATATGCAATAAACTAGGACATATAGCCCTAGATTGCTTTTGGTGTCTGAACCTTTTCTATATTGGAAAGAAGCCACTAGAAAAACTGACTACAATGGTAGCTACTACAAGCAACCAAGGAAGACACATTGGAGATGAAACAACTTGGTATGCAGACATAGGAGCTTCCAACCACATTACTCCAGACCTTACAAATCTTCAGATTTCAACTCCATACCATGGTAAAGAGGTGGTCCAAGTAGGTAATGGCCAATGTTTGAATATTAACTCTATTGGTTCTTCAATTGTTACAAATGGTCCACATTGTTTTAAATTGAAAAATATCTTGCACCGCCCACATGCTCCTTTCAATTTGTTGTCTGTTAATTCATTTTGTAGAGATAATCAGTGTTATTTTTGTTTTAAAAATAATAGTTTCTATGTTAAGGACACGAAAATCAAGAAGTTGATGTTCAAAAACAAAATTGAAGGCTCTCTCTATCTAATTAAATTCTCTATTGGAAGTGTGAAAGCTTTTGGTGCTAGAAAAACTTCCAATGAGATCATGCATCACAAACTTGGTCATCCTTCTACTCAAATTTAGAATAGAATTCTCCATATTGATAATAGAATAGAAAATCATGTTTGTACTCATGCCAAGTTTGTAAAAGTCATAAACTCCCATTTAGTTCATCTCTAAACAAAACTTCTGAAATTTCAGAAATTGTTCATTGTAATGTTTGGGGTCCTTCCCTTACTAATTCCTTGTTTGATTTCAAATACTATATTTTATTTGTGGATGATTTCAGTAGATATTGTTAGAATTTTCCTTTATTTAGAAAATCTGAATCTTTTGAAATATTTGTTCAATTTAAATCCTTGATTGAAAACCATGTAAATAAGAAAATTAAATTTTTTAGGTCTGCTGAAGGTGGAGAATTTACTTCACATAAATTTACTAACTATCTTAAGGACAATGACATAATGCACCAGTTCACTTGTCTTCACACTCCTGAACAAAATTGAGTTGTTGAATGAAAATATAGGCATATTGTTGAAATTGGTTTGTTCTTGTTGCATTGTTCTTTTTTGCTATATAAATTTTGATTTGAGGCTTTCCATACTAATACTTATTTGATAAATAGGATGCCTATAGTTTCTTCAAAATCTCCTTATGAAATATTATTTTCCACTAAGCCAGACTACACTCACCTCCACTCATTTGGTAGTTTATGTTTTCCTTGGTTAAAACCCTATAACTCAAATAAATTAGAAAACAAATCCAAAGTGTGTGTTTTTATTGGCTATAGTAACCATCATAAGGGATTTAAATGTTTTGAACCCTATAACTAAACGTGTCTATATTTCAAGACATGTTATTTTCTTTGATGACATATTCCCCTATAATGAAATAATTAAAAAGCACACAAACAACAATAATATTCAAGAAACTTATGTACAACTTGGAGAAAATTGGTTGGTTCCTTATAGATAGAACTTTGTTGGATCTAAACAAAGTCAGGAAAAATCAGAAAATGCAGTTGCCGAATTACAATCCAACAATCAGATTGAAAACTATGCTGATCAACCTAGAGAAAGACAAGAAAATAATAGCAGCAACAACAATCCCCAAAATGAGTGTCAAGATCAACAAGGTCCAGAAAAAGATCAACTAGAAGTTGAAGATGGCCTAGTAAGAGAGGAACAAGTTGGAGAGAGTAAAACTGAAATAACTAGCATCATACCTATAAATGACCACCACATGCAAACAAGGGCCAAATCTGGTATATCCAAGAAAAAGGTATTCACTTCTAAATTTTGTTTCAATGCTACAACTGACCTTTTCAGGGAACCTGGCAATTATAATCAAGCTTGCAAGGAGCAAGTTTGGAGAGAGGCAATGGATTGTGAATTCAATTCATTGATCAAACAAAATACTTGGGAACTTGTTCTACACCAACCAAACATAAACTTGATAGATTGCAAGTGGGTTTTTACAAGCTAAAGAAAAATGCTAACAGATCTATTGCAAGGTATAAGGCCCATTTTGTTGCAAAAGGTTATTTGCAACAATCAGGTATAGATCTTTTTGAAATGTTTAGCCATGTTTTAAAGCATAATACCATTAGAATTATTCTTGCAATTGCTGTTAATAAAAACTAGAGGTTGAGACAGTTGGATGTGGAATGTGCTTTTCTCCATGGTGATCTAAAAGAAGATATTTTATGCATCAACCTCTAGGATATAAAGATAAACAATTGCCTCACTATGTCTGTAAAATGAAGAAGGCCATTTATGGCCTTCGCCAGGCTCCTCAAGCTTGGTATGATAAGTTTTCTTCTGTACTGCATGAAATTGGGTATATAACCTCATTTTTAGATGTTTCTCTATTTGTTTTTATGGACAGTGGAATTACTGCCTATATCTTAATATATGTTGATAATATTATAATAACAGGTTCAGATAATGACTTTATCCAATATACTATTGATTGCCTTAGAAATCACTTCAATATTAAAGACTTGGGTAATCTTTCTTATTTCCTTGGTATATCCATTAGTTATGATAGCAACCAATTGACTTTAAATCAATCCAATTATATTGAAAAATTGCTAAAATGTGTGGACATGTTGGATAGCAAACCAATTGGTTCTCTTGCTAAAACTAAAAAGTTAAGTAAGGATGAAGGTGTCCCTCTTGAAGATCCATCTGAATACAGACAAATAGTTGGAACACTATAGTATATCACCCTAACAAGACCAGACATCTCCTTCAATGTTAATTAGGTTTGCCAATTTCTTCTTAATCCCACTGATGTACATATGGTTGCTGTAAAAAGGATTTTAAGTTACTTAAAGGGAACTATTAATGATTCATTGGTCTACACTTCAAATCCTTTCACTATTACAGCTTTTAGTGACATAGATTACGCAGGTTCCTCAACTGATCAAAGATCCTTTGGTGGCTTTTGTGTGTTTCTCGGAAACAACCTGATATCGTGAAATGCCAAGAAACAACCCATCATGACTAGATCTTCTACAGAAGCAGAATATCACACCTTAGCTTCCACTATAGTTGAGATTTATTGGATTATGAATCTGTTTAAAGAACTTCAAATACCTATTATTGCAATTCCCAAAATTTTGTGTGATAATTTATCTACACTGTCTCTTTCAGCTAATTTGGTTTTCCATGCCAAGTCTAAACATATAGAAGTGGACTTCCATATACCCTTGGACAACTAATTGTTGAGTACATTTCAATAGAAGACCAAGTAGCTAATATATTTACAAAAGGACTGTATCCTGGGTGCCTTAATTACCTTAAAGACAAACTTCACATTGGAATGTAATTCCATGTTTAGTTTGCAAGAGGGTGTTAAAGAATATTGTCCAGTCCTCTGTATTTACTTTTGTATTTCTTTTTTTTGTATTATTTTGCCGACAGATCCACACCGTCTGTTTTATCTACGGTGTACATTATTCAAGGCAGTTTTTCTTTCCTCTTGTAACAAACTTTAATCAATATATATTATTCACGTTTTCGAGTTTGAAATCTTGACAACTTCTAGCACCCACTTTTTTCATTTCATGTTTTCCACCTTCAACTCTGATAGAGTTTTTTCTTCTTGTCTATCTTACTAGCTATGCCACCACCAACTCATTCAATTGCTGATCTCACTTCACTTGTTATTTGGTACTTCATTTTCGTACTACTAATTAATTTATATTAAGCTTCATATTGTAATGTTCAGGTCATTCGTTGATGTAGAATATTATCTTGAAGATATAAAAAAACACTAATCGACTTAAAAGGTGCGTTTAGGAGTAATTTTTTTTAATTTTGAAAATTATATATAGTTAAAGTTGGAGTTATTTTTACAAATAAAGTTAGAATTACATAGTAATTTAGGTAATAAATATTTATACTTAAAATTTATATTATAATAATAATAATAATTATTATTATTATTTTAGAAAAAAAAGCTAAAAATAAACCAAGCCAACGTTGCTTTAAATGCACGGTAATATGTTGAATGGTGTCGATCGTATTACTTCAAATGCGGAGATCCACAACTTTTAGATTACAGTAATCTCTCACCACCGTTGCAGTCTTTGCAGATGACTGTGGTATTGAATATTTCGCCTTTTATCAATGACTTTTAAGTCTTAGTATTTTAAAAGATAAAACTGTCACGTACGCTGCTTAGGACCCACATACCAAGCGTGTGCGGTTTACCTTCTTAGACCAAAGCAAGCGAAGAGTTGTGCCGGAGGGTGCAAGCAAGAGGCAGGCTTGTGAGATAGGGTTCCAGCTTTCTTTTTCAGATATTTAAATTCCTAGAAATTGATAACATCTTATTTACAAGTATTATCTGATCGAAATATTATTCAAAATTCTTGATGTTGTGTATATGTGACATTTTTAATGAGATTAGTCTTTTTTTTTTTTTCTCTCTCTCTATATATATATGAAAAAATGACTCTGTAACTTCTGTAAGTGGTCATTAGATGAAAGTTAAATGATGGAGATAAGTGACGAGAAAAGTAGAGAGAGTGAAAAAAGAAATCTCTTATCGATTGCACTCGTACAAAAGTAGTCTTTTTATTAACTGCGAAAAAAATACCAAAAAAATTTATTAATCACCTATGATTCATCTTCTCAAAGCAACCCTTTTATTTTAACACAAAAAGTCACTTGGGATTCCTCTTCCCAATTGTCTTTCCCTCGATTCCTCTTCCCCAATCATCGAATGGAACATGGAACGATGCCACTTACTGTTGGATTTACTAACAACTTACATGTGTGCTTTCATGTTATTTGAAGTTGATTTATTAAGTACATTAATTATACTTTCATTTAACATGAATGAACATTTATTGAGGGAAAAATGTTAGACTCATAAACTATTAATTACCTTAAATATTTCATTACATGGTACAAAGTAAAATATGTTTAATCTAAAATATATGGGTTGAACAACAAATGTATGGGTAGAACGAAACTACACTTTTAATTAAAGAATCAACCATTCAAATTTTTAAAAGCTAATTGATGATAAATATGACCAAACTATGAAGTGTCTAAAATATTTTCAATATAACATGCACTTGATTTGTATAAATAAAACATGCACATGACCAAACATCAATCATTTTAATTAATATCGGATTCGTATGAATAACAGCAAGTATAATGGCTTGAATAAGATTATTCTGAAATGCAAGGGCTTGATGACCTAGAGTTTAATATTAGAATGAAAGGGTTGGCTAGCCATCCCGATGGAGAAGGAGAAGGAAGTGCAAGTTCACACTATGTCATGAAATTTTCTTCTAAGGATAATGCATATAAATTTTATAATGCATATGCAATAAAGAAATGTTTTTCTATTAGAAGAAGTTGGTTCAGAAAATCAAAAAATAGTGGAGAATTAATAGCATGTAACTTTGTTTGTTATAAAGAGGGACATAAAGACATGAATGACAAACATTGCTTGGGAAGAGATGTGAGTAGGCAATGAGACATCTGGGAGGGTTGCCCTGCAAGGTTTTATGTGGTGCACAATGAATTAAATGTATGGGTTGTTGAGAGATTTGTCAAGGAGCATAATCATGTTCTTGTATCACCTGCAGATTTGAGTAGTAAAGTATTTTCAACAACAAAGTCACAAGGATCCAAATTATTTCTTTTGTTTTGAATTAGATGAAGATCATACAATCAGAAGTGTCTTCTGGGCTGATGGTAGAGCTCGTGAAGCATATATGAAGTTTGGAGATGTGGTTGTTTTTGACACCACTTATAGGACTAATAATTTCAACATGCCTTTTACATCATTTACTGGAGTAAATCACCACAAGTAGTCTACATTGTTTGGGTGTGCTTTACTAGTAAATGAAACAAAAGAAACCTTTCATTGGTTGTTTACTACATTCCAAACTTGCATGTATGACAAGAATCCAAAGGCCATCATTACAGATCAAGATCATGCAATGTGTGTAGTTATTCCTGTAGTTTTTCCAGATTCTGTACATCGTTACTATTCTTGGCATATTAGCCAAAATGCCATTGGTCATATCCCAGAGATGTGCATTGATGTGAACTTTAAGGTTGATTATAATAAATGTATATATGGTGTAAGGACTTTTGAAGAGTTTGAAAATGAGTGAGACTTATTGACAATTAAATATCTAACAGTACATGGTAACTTTTGACTGAATTACATGTATACCGTCTGAGATCATTGGGTTCCATGCTATATGAAAGATATATTTATGGCAGGCATGAGTACAAGTCAAAGGTCTGAGAGCTTAAATACATTTTTTGATGGGTACGTGCATTCTTAGACTCTTATTTTAGAATTTGTCTTCTAATATGATAGGGCAATGAAAGCAAGACGTTAATCTGAGGAACATGAAGACTTAATTACTTTGACAACAAAACCGACACTTTTGTTCTCTACCTCAATTGAAATACAAGTTACTGCAAGTTATACAAGAAAGATATTTTCTGTATTCTAAGATGAAATGAGAAAAGGATTGACATATCTTAATAAAAAAATAAGCAAAGTAGGTGGGCAATATTGTTTTGAAGTTTGGAATCCAATGATGGCAAGCATACCTAGAATAGTCAGTTTAAATACAGAGACCAATTTTGATGTATGTTGTTCATGCAAGAAATTTGAAAATGAGGGTCTTCTTTGTCATCATATATTTTCTATATTATGGAAGAAACAGATCACCTACTTACCAACCAAATATATTTTGCATAGATGGACTATTCATTGTAGATACCATAGTAGCACTATTAATGGACCACCGGATCATATTGACGGGTATGTTTATTATATTCATCAAAGAATTTTATTTCCACAATTGATGCTGATGAAATATGTTTTTGTATTTGTCATAGGTTTACTCGTCTCATGAGATGAGACTTACGGTCTAGTGCATTCAAATTGGTGAACATTACTTTCACTTCAATACAACAGTATGCATTAGTGAAATCAACTTTTGATGATTTGTTGAAGAGAATTGCTGAATTAAGTATGCAATGTACACAAGATGATCAAAGTGGAAACAACTCCACTACAGTTGATTTACCAACTAGTTTTGTGGTGAATGATCCATCTACATCAAGAAAAACCAAAGGAAGACTTGACTATTCTCAATGGATAAAAGCTTCTATTGAAGAAATTAACACTCAATAGAAGAGAATGATGTGTTATGGGTGTGGGGAACTAGGTCATTACATAACTATTTGTCTTAATGTAGGTACTCGTCAACAAAATAGGAGAGATAATGCCTGAAGACGAGTATGACACAAGGAAGCTTACATTACAAATAAACTAATGAAATTGTTTTAGTGAGATATATGCTGATGTAACTATTTTAGTCAAATAAACTGATATAATATATTAAAATATTAAAATATTGAAATTTCTTTAGGTCACGACTTGTGTTGGGGTTAGATATATCTTTTTAATATATATGTTAAGTTTTGTCGTCATCAAAAATTTGGAGATTGTTAGGGACAATGCTCTCTGATTAATTATCCTTACTATTTTGATGAAGAATTTATTGTTAATATTCTATAACAAAACTTACTTTTATCATTTAAGTATGTTTAGTGCACATAAGTTCATATAAAGCTTCAAGAGTAACATTACTATCGTTGTAGAAAACTGCGAAGTGGTTTTGCAACATTAAAATAAGGCACAAGTACCCTTAAAATAAAGATGTGAGAGATGGAACTACTATTTATAGACCTATTTATAAACAGTAGTTTCGTGAATTTACCTTACAATAAAGTGGAAGTATTGTCAATTGAAATATTTGGGTGGTTTTTATTTTCAATTATTTAATATTGATTTAAAAGAGATTTTGATTAAATATTATGTCATATATTTAAGTAAAATAAGGTATTTAAGATTTTCAAATAAGTGATTTAATTTTTTAAGATTAGGTATTTAACATTTTAACATTATTGGAAATATTTGAAAAGAAAGACTTTAATTTATGGTTTCCTATAAAGTAAAGACGTTTACTTTACAGCTTAACTTTAGAACGCACGCGCCTAACTTAAAAAGTCACGTGTTAATGTTAAAACATCGGTCTTTTAATACAATTGTTTAGTCTTTTAACACAAAATGTCAATTCTCTCATCACGTGTGAACTTAAAATTTCACGTGACATTTTATCATTATGTTACAAACTTAATGCTAAATTATTTAACATTTGAATGTTCGATTTAGATTAAGTGTTAATGCTAAATTATGTTACAAACTTAATGCATGGACGGAAATATTTGAAAAGAAAGACTTTACTTTACGGGAAACTATAAAGTAAAGACGTTTACTTTACGACTTAACTTTAGAATGCATGTGCCTAACTTAAAAGGTCATGTGTTAATGTTAAAATGCCGGTCTTTTAATATAATCGACCGATTTTTTAATACAAAACGTTAATTCTCTCATCATGTGTGAACTTAAAATTTCATATAACATTCTACCGTGATATTTCACGAACTATATTCATATCTAACACTTATTTAACTAACTATACATCTTCAAATATCAAACTGAAGTGTTCTAAATATTAAACATACTTAATCCACTAACTTAAAACACTTAACTTGAATCGAACATTTGAGTGTTAAATAATTTAGCATTAAGTTTAATAATATTTCCAATTATGTTCAAGTAATAACTAAATAGATAATTAGCAAATATAATTACGAATTTTAAATTACCATCAAATCATGATTAAACATTAATTAAGCATTCATCATCAAAACATAATACTCAACAATCTCCCTCTTTTTGATGATCACAAAATTAATTTGATGTTGTAATTATCTATTGTTTTAATTTTCAATTTCTAAATTTCTATTAATTTGATGTTGTATTTAACATTTTCACGTTCTCTTCAATCAATTATTTTTCACGTGTCGTTGTGTTTAATTTCAATTACAATATCCATTATTCTAGGAGAAGCATTTAACTTCTGCATATCTTAAAGATTTTCTAATAATTTATTTACGGAACATCCGTTGAAATAAAGAAGTAAGTCACAGAACTACCGTTTATACAATTAAGTGGAAGTACCATCAATTGAAATATTTGGGTGGTTTTTATTTTCAATTATTTAATATTGATTTAAAAAGGATTTTGATTAAATATTAAGTCACATATTTACGTATAATAAGGTATTTAAGATTTTCAAATAAGTGATTTAATTTTTTAAGATTAGGTATTTAACATTTTAACATTATTAGAAATATTTGAAAAGAAAGACTTTACTTTACGGTTTCCTGTAAAGTAAAGACGTTTACTATACGGCGTAACTTTACAATGCATGCCCCTAACTTAAAAAGTCACGAGTTAATATTAAAATACCGATCTTTTAATACAATCGTCCAGTCTTTTAACACAAAACATTGATTCTCTCATCATGTGTGAACGTTGACTCCTTTAGTTCTCCGACGTTTTAATGTTCCCATGTGAAATACATCTGACAACATCAGTTAAGGTAGTATTGAATAGCAAATATCTTTAGGTCAGATTTGATTATAAATATTCGACAACTTCAATCTCTAATCTCTTAGCATATAAGGCTTAAATTCTAAAAGCTTTGTGCCCTAGTCTTCGTGAGTAACTGCCTAGTGCGTAGAAGGAGAAGAAGCTTGAGTCACAGTAATGTACTAATGGCATGCGGGTAGAAGATCATTGATGTTCCACTACTACTCCCGTGAACATGGTAAGTCAAAATTGACATGGTTGAGCAAGAGATAGAGTTATTGAAGTCGAGGTATGATTTCTCTCCTAAGGTTTTTGAAGTTGTTGTAGGGGAGATGAAGAATGTAGAAAGAGAGAATTGGTGTCTACGATTACGGTCCCAAGGAGAAAAGATACACAACATCAGGTGTGCTGAGTGGTATGTGTTAAAATCATTTGCTGCAAGGAGACATAAAAAGCTCACTCCAGTTAAGAAGACTAAACTCATCCATCTACAACTGTCAACTTCAGAATGATTCACCCCTAAAAGTAAGGTTGAAGAGTTTGAAAATTGGTTTAAAGCCACCACTGCACAGACACAAGTCCAAGTAGTCAGTTCAGATACCTCTAGTAGCAATTCTAAGTCTGCCAGTAGTGACAGTGATAATGAAGGTTTGTAGATAGGTAACACATTTCTTTCATCTTTTGAATTGAGATGTTTTCAAAAGGTGATTGATATTTTTGAGAAAAGAGAAGTGCTATTTCAAAGTCATCTCTATTTATAGTTGATTCGATTTCAACAAATTTGTTAAGTTTTGTTGTGCATGATTTGTGTGTAAAACATGTATTTTAAGGCACATCATCATTCAATTTGATAAATCAAAGAAATGATGTTACTGAGTATGTTTTGACACATAGCCATGATAGAATTCGAGCTTTTGCTGAAATGCAAAAGTATATCGATAGGAAAGAAAGACTTCCAAGAATCTATATTCAATTAATGAATCAATGGAAGTAAGAAGATGCTCTAATAAGCAAAATTCCACCACAGTCTGAAAAGTATACTAGAATTAATGATGAATCAAATGGTATACTTACAGTTGTTCTAGAAATTATTTTAATAGAGACAAAGAGTTCTCCGAAAGATCAAACAGATAGTATTGAAGAAATTTTAAGAAACTTAAAAGCACAGTGGTCTGCAGTATCTATCTCTATAGAAGAACAAGAAGAAGTTTCTGAAATACCTGATTATCAGACATTGGGTGAATATTTGAAGAGCTTGAAGAGAAATAAAAATGATGCAACTATTCGAATTGATGCATAGGAACAGGTTGAAGAAATATTACAGTTAGAACATATATAAGAACCAGTTTCTAAGCATGTCAATTGATGAACAAGCTATAGAGGAAGCACCAGAACATCACAGTTTAGATTTTATGAAAGAGCATTACAGTCCTCCAACAATCTCAAAAGAACAAGCCATAGAAGAATCCCTTGATTTGCAAGCTGAAGAGGAGTATGTCAATCAGCAGCAAGAGACTTCACAAGTGCAGAATGAAGATAATTTGAGATTAGTTGTATATTAGTCACAGACAGAGGATGTTGAAGATTTTCCAAGCACTTCTTATTCATTTCCTGAGAAAGGTATGCCAATAGAAAATCTCTATTTTAGAAATCAGGAATGTCTGGATAATTATCATAAATTTTTGAATTACAAGATACTGTATGAAAGACCAATAAATTTCAAAGATTTATAAGAGATTAAAGATCTCTTATAGTTTCAAGGTCTGCTAGATATTATATCAATAGACTGTAAGTTACATGTATTCAAAGAAGTAATAGCTGCATTCTATACTAACTTGCATGTTGAGGATGACAAATTATTTAGCAACATAGATAACACTATTTTTGAAATCACTTCTCAGTTGGTATATGATATACTAAAACTAACAAATAAGGGTATACAATTAGTTAGAACATCTTTAAACTGTTTAGATTGGAACATCAGTTCGATAGCAAGAAATCCTTAATCACATGGCAGATTATAGTATCTAGATGAATTGAATGGCAAAGCCAAATTCATAGCAAAAATTCTACAAGTACAGATTTTTCAGAAGAAATGACATATTAAACATATAGAAGTTGATATTGGGCACATGATATGATGTCAATCAATGGTCGAGAAAATCCTTCAAGACAATATCATTTACAATGATAAAATATAAGAAATTCATTTTTAAGGCACTAGTTACAGAATTATAGCAATAATTAACAAGTGAATATGCACAAACTTTGACTGCACAAGATTTGTTATATTTTACAGAGATTGCCTATATTACACAATTGGGTGGTTGACAAATTTATCAAACTATAATCAGTACCATTCAGAATCAGAGGAGAAATCAAGGATAACTTGTACTTTTCTAATTTCTTGTTGAATTGTAATGCTAAGTGATTCGAACCTTTGTTTGTATGTGATTACATTTAAGATTACTTGTTATAAACACCTTTTCTTAACTACTCAGTTATGTTTTATAAGTTTTTATCTTATTTATCTTTTCAGTTAAAGCTGAATTTATTAATTTTATCTCTTTGAATGCTTACAATTATTCTTTAACCCAAATACTTTGTTGAATAATGACAAAAAGAGGGAGATTGTTGAGTATTATGTTTTGATGATGAATGCTTAATTAATGTTTAATCATAATTTGATGGTAATTTAAAAGTCATATTATATTTGCTAATTATTTATTTAGTTATTACTTGAACATAACTGGAAATATTGTTGAACTTAATGTTAAATTATTTAACACTCAAATGTTCGATTCATGTTAAGTGTTTTAAGTTAGTGGATTAAGTATATTTAATATTTAGAATACTTCAGCTTGATATTGGAAAGTGTATAATTAGTTAAATAAGTGTTAGATATGAATATAGTTCATAACATAACGGTAGAATGTCACATGAAATTTTAAGTTCACACGTGATGAGAGAATAGGCGTTTTGTGTTAAAAGATCGAACTGTATTAAAAGACCGGCATTTTAACATTAACATGTGACTTTTTAAGTTAGGCGCATGCGTTCTAAAGTTAAGCCGTAAAGTAAATGTCTTTACTTTAAGGTTTCCCATAAAGTAAAGTCTTTCTTTTCAAATATTTTCAATAATGTTAAAATGTTAAATACCTAATCTTAGAAAATTAAATCACTTATTTGAAAATCTTAAATACATTATTATACTTAAATATATGACTTAATATTTAATCAAAATTATTTTTAAATCAATATTCAATAATTGAAAATCAAAACCACCCAAATATTTCAGTTGACGGTATTTCCGCCTTATTGTAAGGTAAATTCACAAAACTACTGTTTATAAACGGGTCTATAAATGGTAGTTCTATGACTCACTTCTTTATTTTGGCAAACGTTCCGTAAATTAATTATTAGAAAATCCTTAAGATATGCAGAAGTTTAATACTTCCCCTAAAATAATGCATATTGTAATTGAAATTAAACACAATGACACGTGCAAAATAATCGATTAAGAGAACGTGAAAAAGTTAAATACAACATCAAATTAATTGAAATTTGGATATGAATATAGTTTGTGAAATATCACGGTAGAATGTTATGTGAAATTTTAAGTTTACATATGATGAGAATATCGGCGTTTTGTGTTAAAAGACTAGACAATTGTATTAAAAGACCAACATTTTAATATTAGTACGTGACTTTTTAAATTAGGCGCGTGTGTTGTAAAGTTAAGTTGTAAAGTAAACGTCTTTACTTTATGGTTTCCCGTAAAGTAAAGTCTTTCGTTTCAAATATTTCCAATAATGTTAAAATTTTAAATACCTAATCTTAAAATAGTAAATTACTATTTGAAAATCTTAAATACCTTATTATACTTAAATGAAATTAAACACAACGTGAAAAATAAATTATTGAAGAGAATGTGAAAATGTTAAATACTTTATTTTACTTAAATTTATGACTTAATATTTAATCAAAATATTTTTTAATTCAAAATGAATTAATTTGAAAATCAAATCCACCCTAATATGTTCATTAAGAATTTTACAAATTATAAGAATATTTCACAATTAAATTGAAGATAGATTTAATATTTAAATCAATTAATTGAAAATATTTTATCACACAAATATTTTATCATTTCATCAAAAATTTAAGTTATTGATTTAAATAATATATTAATCACTTACTCCAACATATTAAAACAATAAATTAATGCATATGTTAATCCACCTACTTAAAAAAATTTAATCACCGTATTTGTAATCAATAAATAAATAATTAAAATCCATAAGTTAATTAACGTAACGACTTAAAATATATGTACGTGGGTGAAGTTTTAAAGTTAAGGGAGAGAGTGTGTTTAGTTGAAGAGAGAGTGCATTTTTAAATTTCACCTATAAGAGAGAGAGTAACTTTTAAGTCACATAAATTTCACCCATGGATCGATGGACACCTACAGAACCGAGTTCTGTAGACACCTACATATATATATTAGTTTCGTTTGATAATAAGATTGTTATCGTGAAGTTATTTTGTATAAATTTTTACACATCATTATTATATAAATTCTTATATACAAATTTTTACTTCATAATTTACTATATAACTTTAATCAATTTATTTTATACTATCAACTTTAACTTCTTATAGTTGTTGAAATTAAAATATCTCGTTACCATATGAAGCTCTTTAATTACTATAGTTTTGTTTGTTTTCAACTTCTTCCAACTCTTAAAATTACTTTGACATCATTATTACTGTATAGATTTTAACGTAAAATTTTTTATCACTCAAATTACTATTTAATTCTAACTCCATTTGTGAAAACAACTTTAACTTCAATTCTATCCAATTCTCAAAATTGAATAAAGTTATATCAAAAATTATCTTATATGATTTCAACTTTATTCATGAAATTAACTTTATCTTTAACTCATTTAGCTTCTAAAACTAAAAAAATTGCTTATAAAGGATGCCTTTGGGGGGGGGGGGGGCTTGTGCTTTCTCGAAATTAATGAAAAGGAAAATTTTAAATTTTTTCATTTTTGAAATTTTAAAAATATGGAAATGAAAATTTTTTATTGAATAATTTATACACCTTATGAAAATATAGAAAAATTTATATTTAATTTTAAAAAAATTAAAAATATTATAGATTTTTAACATTTCAACAATAAAAAAATTTCTAAATTTTCTTTTTAATTGATTTCTAAGAAGGATTGAAAATTAGGAAACTAGTCATCTGTGCAGACTAAAAATTTTGAAAAGTTTCCTGTGATATAAAAAGATTATTTTCCTTATTTACCCATTTTCATGGAAATTTTTACCTATTCTGAAAATATTAGGATTGTTACACTCACACTTGCAACTAATCGTCAAATTTCTTACTTACGATCGTCAAAGCCACATATCTACTTTCACTTTTGCCACTTATTTGCCTTCACTGCTCATTCACCTTCACCTTCCTCCTTCACCTTTGTCGCTTGCTCACCTTCACCACTCTTTCGTTATAACTGATTGTCTATCGCAAAAGCTTATTTGGCGGAGTCGTTTTCTGTAAGGTAAAAAAATCATGAAAATTGAATGAAAGATTTGTTTTGTATATTGAATACTAGAAAAACTGCACTCTACTTTCGAAGTTGAACAATTGAATATTTAATTTTGAATTTTTGAATTTTTTTTAAAAACTATTAATAATGTAGGTGAAATTTATATGAAAATTTTCTTTAATTTCTTATGTATATACAAACAAGTAAAAATATAGATTTTCTAGATTTTCCATTGAATACACAGATAATCCTTCTACAATTTTTTTTCTAAATTTTACTTTTCTTTATTTATTTTTTTCTTTAATTACTAAAATACACAAATTGAACGTAAGAAACACCAACATTCAATTAATCTCATACTTTCACCGGGCAGAAAGGGCAACAGTCCAGAACTATTGGATCGCTGCATCTTTCGCTGGTCAAGCGTGGAGCAGAGGCCAGAGCGCCTCCGGACTAGGGAATGACGTCGTGGTGCAGTCGCAGAAAAAAGAGAGGAGGGAGGAAGTGAGGAGCTGCATGATATTTATGGCGACTGTTGCTGCTGCGCGCGCATATTAAAGCTCGGAGTTGTCTAATCATGGCTTCATTTCCTAGAGCAGAGTGCATGTGCCTCGCTCTTTCGGTAGCGACTCTATCACCGGTGCGCGGCGACCTGCGGAATCGATCGTTGGAGACATCACCGGCCCCACCCACCGCGGCGGCCGGAGCTCCATCAGCCCACTCGTGAGCGGAAGATAACAGGGTTCTTTCTGCAGCCTTTAGCAGGAAGAATACACACAAGAGCTAATTATATTATTTATACGTACATTCACGAATAATTTTTTTTACTTTTAAAATCATTTTTAAAGTTTGTTTATTTATGTTAAAAATTTAGAAAAAGAAAAAAATAAAATAAAGAATTAGAAAAAAATTTAAGATTGTTTGTACATATTTTATATTTTAATATTTTAAATAAAATTTTACATTTTAGTTATAATCATAAGTTTAACAATGATCGAGAGAAATTAGTTAGATAAAACGTTGAAATTATAAGAATTACAAATTACAAGAATTTTCTCAACTTAATAGATAAAAAATGATAAAAAAGTTTATACTTGTAGTGATGAAAAAATTTAAATTTTTTTTAAATTTTCTGATATATACAAATACCTAAAACTTCAAAAATTCTTTTAAAATTTTCATTTTCCAAGATTTCCAATGTACACAAATCTCACTCTAACATCATTATTATCATACAAATTTCAACAATAATAAATTTTTATTACTTAATTTACTGTATAATTTTAACTCTAACTTCAATTCTTTTTAACTCCCGAAGTTAAAGAAAAACTACTACACCGGTAAACAAAAAAATTTTCAACGTCAATATCAATAATGTGAGTCTAACTTTTTTTTTATAATTTAACATTAGAATAATATTTTAATAATTAATGTTTTGTTAAAATTTATAATTTTGTTATTGTAATACAATTATTTTAAAATAATAATTTTTTAAAAAACAAATTTTTCTTTATCATTTAAGACGTGCACATGGAGGAGGATAATAAAGTACTCGTGCGGTCAAGTCGTAATGTTGTCTTCGAAGCATCCAAATCTCTCCGAGATCGCTCGCTCTGTGGTTCCCATATATTAAATATATGAACGTGACGTGACGTGACGTGATGTGATCGACATTTTCACTCGCGTACGTATGTTTCCGTAAAACTTTTTGATGATACCTGATTAAAAATATTATTGATTTGTATATATTAATTTATAAATCATAAGTAGACAAATTGAAAGGTTATTGGAGACAGGTTTAACGGTTGTCAATAATGAGTGGAATTATCACCGATGTGGTAACTCCGCTGTCACCGGACTAACATTTTACGGACAACCAAAACTGCAGTTCACGCAAATGAACGGAAAGGTACGTACGCGATGTTTTGAACTGACCACTCTGGTCACACGTCTGCTGTTTTTTCATTCAAAGTGAAAATTAGGGGCGGTTTGTTCGTTTGTATTTTTTAAAATCTTATGAAAGAAAAAAATTTAAAAAAAATTTAAAATTTTAATTTTTTTGTGTATTTTGAAAAATATGAAAAAAATTAAATTTTTTTTATTACTATAAGTATAGATTTTTTTCATTATTTTTTATTAGTGTTAGAAAATTTTTACAATTAATAGAAATTTCATCGTAACATACTTATCTGATTTTGTGCATCTTAGCTAATATTCTTTGATCAATGCTAAAATCATGGTTATATGGAAAATATGAAATTATTTTTGAAATGTTAAAATATATAATATTTATAAAAAAATTTAAAATTAATTTTTTGAAATTTCTAAATGTGCACAAATAGTCTTAAAATTTTTTCTATTTCCTTTTTATTTTCCTTTTTCATTTCCTAAATTATTGTTTCTCAATTTTTTAACATGTACAAATGGGTCATAAGTTATAATACCTATAATTAGTCATTTAAAAATTACTAAAATAATATTTTAGTGATTGAAAGATTTTTTTATTAAAAATTGTGATCTTTAAATCGACACTTTATTAATATATTAGAATTAACTTAAAGTAATAATTTAATCACTATAGTGATATTTTAGTAGTTAGGAGACCTCTTATTAAAATTTATGATCTTAAATTCAAAATTTCACTAATACAATACAATTATCTTAAAGTAATAATATTCAAAAACCAGTAATCTAAGATAAGGAAAGGAAAAAAAGATAGACTGAAAGAGCTGGAGCTAGGGTATGACTTCAACAAATAGCTATATAGAAAGATGAAACAAAAGTATCCAATCATATCAACACATGAAACAAAAGAGGCAGCTAGTTAAGTGTTCATCCCTGATGACAGCTTGAAGTTTTAAAAAAAGATTTGTATTTTTGAAAATTACGAAAAAAGATAATAAATAGTGAAAAAAATTGATATATTATTTTCTATCATTTTCTATATTTTTTAAAAGTACAAATCCCTTTTAACCTGAGTTAAAGAGATAGATTCCAAATGTAACAAATGATGATGATTAGCTTGTTACCACATTTCCTTTCAACTAATATAATGGATTGTAATCCAATAGCTAGAGAGAAATGAATGATAATAATTAGCTTACTACATTTCTTCTTGATTAATGGATTGTAGTTGATTATCCTCTTGATTTACTATATGGAAAGTCCTACAGGTTGGGGATAAGTGTAGGTCGAACTTGATTGTTGACTACTTGATTTAATATATGATAAATTTTTTCATACATTGTTAATTGATTTTAAAATGAAATATTTTATATGAAATCCATTGGAATTACCTATTCCAAACAAGATTTAGAAGAAAAATGATACAAGAAAGATCAAAACACACAAAATGAATTAATATATTAGTGGGGGGTTTGTACCAACGTAATTGAAGGGAATTAAATTGAAGAGAATTCAATTCCTTCCAATATGGGTGTTTGTGGGATCTTTCCTGATGGAATTCAATTCCTTCACGAAATTTATTTAAAAAGGGGATTCAAAATTCAATTCCGACCTCTTCCCTTGTGAATTGAGCAGAATCTCTCTACTTGCTCCCTTCCATGGGACATTCTATACCTTTTGCATCTTTTAAAAAGTCAATAGTTAAATTTTAAAAAATATTGAATTTTTACTATTTTTAAAATATAAAATAAATTCAATTCTATCTAATTCAGTTATATGTACAAACACTAAAATTTCAAATTCTGTTCAATTCTGCAAACACCTCTTTATTGAATTCAATTCCATTCAATTCAATTCAATTCTGATTAGGAAATGAATTCTTAATAATTCATTTTTGTCTAATTCTATATACACAAACGAACCTTAGGATTTCTTTCACTTTGAATTAAGATGTCAAATTACAAGTTACAAAAATCTATCTTCACGAATAATTATTTGTGCTGTGGGTCGTACTTGAACCGACCCCTAGGTAGTTTATGTTGAGCTGACATGACATGAATTCTGACATGAAATTGGCACGGCTTGGCCCAACACGAAACTGCGAGGTGGGTCGTTTGGGGGGGGGGGGGGGGGGGAGAACACCCG
>JAMKPZ010001500.1:0-59398 GCA_024699675.1 Amphibolis antarctica | reverse complement strand
CTTTATATTACCAAGTACAGTTAAAGTGAATAACTATTTTATAAAATTGGCCTTCTCATTTTTTAAATATTTTTTATCAGGTAACATTCTATACGTATTTCTTCATTCTTTTAAAATTACTTTAATTGTGTTGGAAAATATTTTCTATAATTTATAAATGTTAAACATATAAAATCCTTATTGAATCTTGTGACCATTCAGGTTTATACTTAAAAAATTTCCCATTTTGCTGCCACCAAAGAACTGCAACATTTACTTAAAACCCCTATCACAACGTTTATCCGTTCAAGACATTATTTTGTAAGTCATGACTAAAAACTTGGAAAATATGTAAAAATGTGACTAAACAGGTATCTATTTTGAATTTTTTTCAATGCTAAAAATGCCAATAAATTGAAAAAGAAAACCATGACTCTGCCACAGAGGACCATGGATGAAATAATCATGTAAACTGAACTTCTAATAATTGTAAATTGTTACAAGTTACAGCATATTTCCACCTCACTTTGACTTTGACTTCGTATTTTATATTTGAAAAAACCTGATTCACAGATACCCGTATCAACCGTACCCATGGAATAAAGTATGATGAAAAAATTGAAACAATGAACCGATTATAATGATTAATTGACAAATAAATAAATAAATAAATATGGCACCTATTAGGTAATGTTGCAGGTGTCTTAAGATCTGTTTGTATATCTAGGAAATAATTTTAAAAAAAATTTGACAAATCTAGAAGATAATTTTGAAAGTAAATTTAGAAAATAATTTTCTAAAAAAAAATTCTTGACATTTGTGCACATTACAGAAAATATTTTCTTAACATTTGTACACTTAACGAAAAAAATGAAGATCATTTCAGTAAAATAAATGTTTTTGCATGTAATAACATAAAAATTCAACTAATTGCATAATGCTAGTCTAAATCAATATAGCAATACATTTCCGATCATCGAACTTTAATCATAATTTTGAGAAAATTACAAATGAATCCATTTCTATCATTTCGACAAAGCTAGCAACAATGTGGTCAAACGATCTAACAGACAAGTGGCAAAGAGCAAGTGCCAATATTAGAGCTGCATGAAACGCAAAGAACGGAAGCTCAAATTCAACAATTGCAAACTCTGTTGAATCTTCGATTTAGATTCTTCTAGATCTGTTTGTCAAATTAAAGGAGAGGGGTGTGAATCCACTCATACGCATGCGAGCAAATGGCAGTGGGACTCGCAAAGTTGGAAGGAGGATTTATCGACAAGGAAGGCAAGTTACAATAGGTATAAGAAGCTCTAGACGTCGATGCCCATTTAAGTTTTTCCTCTCCCCTTTTATAGGTCAGCTAAAGGAGGAGAAGGAGGTCAAACAATAATCGATGTAAAGATAGACACACAAGGGCACAACTTGTGTGGAGATAGACATGTCTGGGAAGACAATGAGAGAAGAGAGACATGAGAAAAAAAATTTGCAGGGGGAGAGGTTTAAAAGTCTTTTCTGAAATATTCTTTATAACTGCTACAAATGAGGAAAAAATTTCCCTATTTTTCAAGTGTACAAATGCATGAAAAATTAGGAAAATATTTTCTTTTTTTTCAAAAAAATAATTTCCAAGTACACAAACCTCATCTTAAACTTCGTTCTTTTTTTATTTTTAAATTCTAAAAATACTTTCAATTTAATGATAATGACATGTACATTCTTCGATATATTCTTTTTATTATCAAAATTACTCTTCTTTCTCGCTCTATCTCAAAATCATTCTACTAAAAATTACTTTTTCCATCTCATAAGCTGGAAGTTTAAAAAAATGCTACCTTAGTTATAAAATGGTTTTTTTATAAAATGTCTTCTTAAGGGATGAATTTTACCTTAAATATAAAACTTAATTATAAATTTATTAAGAAAAAATGTTCTTTAATAACATCATTAGAGTTACTTTTCTAGATGTATCATAATTCAATAATTTAAATTAAATCTAGATCATTTAAATTTTCAATAAATAATCCAATTAGCATAACCTTAATCTCCCGTCTCTTTCTCGTGTATACCATAATCTCTACGAAATATTATATTTGATAATATTAATAATAACATTTTCCCTCTACATTTATTAGCCAAGAAATTGTAAATATTTCTGTTTAAATTCTCATAACACATTATCACTTATTTGAATATTCTTTTATTATCATTTGAATTTTTCATTAATCTATTCATACTATATATATTTATTAAAAAATAACTTAAAATTTGATATCACAAAAAAAAAGTAATTTTAATAAATTAAAATCAATCCGTTAAATAATAAATTAGAAAAAATAACTGATACTTTTTATTAAAACTTAAAAAAACCACGATCATAATAAAATTGTACCATCGCAACTGGTGCCGTCGCTTTCGTTTCGTCGCAAGCCTCCGAGCCGGTGGTGCCAACACTGAATTCGATGCCTTCTTCCCACCACCACCCCATAGCGTCGAATCTCATCTCGCGCATGTGGACCGAAACACCAACATTTCCTCCTCCTCCTCCTCCTCTGCCGCATATTCCACCCCCATCTCTCCCCGCAATCCCAATCCTACCACTGCCTCCGCCGTCGACATGGACAGGCTCAACGGCTCCCCCCGTCTCATGATCGTCTCAGACCTCGACCACACCATGGTGAGCGTTTTCCCGGTCCAGAACACTGAATACGCCACTGCCACCGCCTTCCTTTGGTTTTTGATTCCTCATCTTCCTGGTTCTGCCGTCCAGGTCGATCACCATGATACGGAGAGCATGTCGCTGCTCCGGTTCAACGCGTTGTGGGAGTCGTACTACCGCCATGACTCGCTTCTCGTCTTCTCTACCGGGAGGTCGCCTACCCTCTACCGGGAACTCAGAAAAGAGAAGCCTTTGCTCACCCCTGACATCACCATCATGTCGGTCGGCACCGAGATCACCTACGGAAAGGCCATGGTTCCCGACGATGGATGGGAGGAGGTTCTCAATCAGAAGTGGAATAGGGAAGTTGTTCTTCAGGAGACTGCCAAATACCCTCAGCTCACGTTGCAGGTCTAGCCTCCGTCTTCTTGTTTTATTGTCAAATCTAAGATCTTGTTTTTTGATTTTTTAGTAGAATCTGTTATTGGCTTTCACCAAAATGCACATGAAGACTGGGAATCTACATACTTAGTCTAGTCTGTCTTCTGTTTCGGTGTATTTGCAGGCAGGCACCGAGCAACGTCCCCACAAGATAAGTTTCTACGTGCAGAAGGATAAAGCTCGGGAAGTGATGGAATCCCTTGCGGAATCGCTGGAGAAGCATGGGGTGAGCTTCTAGTTGGGGAATTGTGTTCATGGTCGATAAAATTTGCTGTATTCTTACTTGTTTGCTATACTGAATTTTTCAGTTAGATGTGAAATTGATTTATAGCGGCGGTCAGGATCTTGATGTACTGCCGCAAGGTGCCGGCAAAGGGCAGGCTCTTGCTTATCTGCTTAGAAAGTTCAAAAAAGAAGGGAGACCACCCGTGAATACTCTTGCTTGTGGGGATTCTGGCAATGATGCCGAACTTTTTACCATTCCGGAAGTTCATGGTGTCATGGTTGGTATCTTAAACGAACGGGCATGCAAGATTTTTTGTATTTTTATACATTAACAATAGCAAAATAAACTATGAATTCCCTGTTAAATGCATATCCGCAGATGTCATATGGGTCTGCAATGGTGTAGATTCCTTGATGTCCATGTGGAGAAAAAACTGATGTCAGTCCGTAATTGCAGGTGAGCAATGCACAGGAGGAACTTTTGAAGTGGCATGCCGAAAATGCCAAAGACAATTCTAAGATCATTCATGCAACAGAAAGATGTGCTGCTGGTATAATTCAAGCTATCGGGCATTTTGGACTTGGTCCTAATAATTCTCCAAGAGATAAGCCTGACCTTTCTGACATCAAACTCGAATCCTTCAGCCCTGCAGTTGAAATGGTGAAATTGTACCTTTTGTATGAGAGATGGTGTCGTGCTGAAGTTGAAAATTCTAAACAGCTAATCCAAAACCTCAATCAGTCAGTGGTAAGCAAACAATTCAATGTTATTTCTATTTGATTTTTTGTTGTCTAGTTGTTCTACTTGTAATTATGAAATTAGAAAAAGAAGTCCACTGCATTATACATATCTTATCAGTTTTGCCCCAACAAGCTGTGTAACAAATGGTAAATGAAGCTTTAGAATAAATTAATCGTGCTAAAAGGTTTCTAATGAAACATCAAAGCTTGTTTTTGGGTATCTGTGTAAATGTTTTAGTTCATATTTGCTTCAAATGGATTACAGGTGTTATATTAGATTTTTTTTTTTAATAAAAAAAGGCTCAACAGTTCACCCAATTTGTAGCTCTTCTTAATCTGTATTTGTCCTTGATTAGTTGATTCTGACAAGCTAAGTTAAACAGCATCCTTCTGGAATCATCATCCATCCTACTGGAGTTGAGAGATATCTTTGTGAAAGTCTGAATGCCTTGGAAGCTTGCTATGGTAGCAAACAAGGAAAAGAGTTTCGTGTTTGGCTTGATAGAGTTTCTTTTGCCCAGACAGGTTCAAATTCTTGGATGGTGAAGTTTGACAAATGGGAGTTGGCTGGTAAGAAAATCAAACTTAAAAAGTTCTTATGGTAAACCTTCATTTGATGATACTTGATTTATGCCCATCTAAAAAGGATTTAATGGTAGGTCACTTCATCTTTACTCGGAAAAATTTCAGCTCCTTTTTACATGTTGACCGATTTCAGCAAGTGTGATTGAAGTTCTTTAGTCCATAATTGGAAAGTACAAGGTTTCTTTTTTGTTGTTTTGTTTCCATTTTTATTTTTCGATAAAATATCGTTTTCTGTTAGCGGGTGATATCCTCTGTACGTTGCAGTCAATGCTTTTCAAAAATTGTTCACTCTCTTCTTGAGCTCCAAAATAATACCTCGAACGAGGATGTTAAGTGAAGTGAATCGATGCTTATTTCTGTCATCAACTTAATATTTTTATTGTTCTAGAACGACTAATTAAGAGAGGAAAATGCAAGCATGCATGAAAAAAAATCCTAGACGTCTAGCTGTTGCTCAAAATAGCTTGCTTTGGAATACATTGTTCATACTTGGTCAACTTGAATACTTAATACATTTACTCTTTGACAGAGGAGAAGAGGCAGGGATGCCTGACTACGGTTCAACTAAACACAAAGGTGAGTTGTCAAAAATTGTTTATTATTCTTTCCTCAGGTATCTGCCTTTTTTCCCACTAAAGAATGTCTATATTTAATTGACAGCCTGAAAGTTCAGCTGGATTCTTAATAGTGCATGTACATCAAACATGGTTGGATGAATACGCCGCATCAGATCCAGCTTCTTGGGTATTGTAGATTGAAGCCAATTCGTGGAACTTACAGTACCTCGTACGGTTCAATGAATAAGACCATTGGGCTTTGATTTTGTAAAGCTTTCTAAACTTAATAAGCACCTCTTGTAGGCTTCAAAGAGGGAACTCCGTGGCAGATATGTTTTTGCCCCACATTTGTGAATCTCATGGCACGCTCTGCATCGTTGACGCCATTGTTGGAAGATGCTCAACCATTCAATAAAGTTGAATAAAACGTGTTGGCATTTCTTTTCTTAAGCTTGGCAGTTTTCTTGATGTTCCATCGTTTGTAGCCGTATCTGTTGTGTTGGTAATGGGGTACATATGCCTGCCCATCAATTCGTCGGCCAATTGCACAGAAGAGATTACTAGTGCCTCTAAGGTGTCGCACAGAATATTGAGCATGTTTCGAGTTAGATTGAAGTTGCTAACGAAGCGGTATTAGTTGTTTTTTTACCTCACAATTTGTTCGGAAATTAAATGTAGGGGTCCGTCCACCGTTGTCGATGGAAAGCTCTATCGAGTGCGGTTGACAGAAAATCTACAAAATTGACTTCTCTTTAGTCTCATCTGGAAAGGGTTTAGTTAATTCTGAGAATTTGATAAAATCGAAATCAGAGTTAGTAAAGTAAGTAAATAAAGTTAAAATTATATAATAATTAAAATAATAAAAAAATTTACATTAAAATTTGTATAACAGTGAAATAAGTTTTTCATCTCACAATGGAAAAAACCTTAGGGTTAATTAAGTTCTCAAATGATAAAACTCTGCTGTGCCAAAATAATATCAAACGCACTGTGTCCGGATCTACCAATCCGTCTAGATCAGGATCTTCTCCTATTCACCCTAACGAGAGGTTGAAATCTCTCTCTCTCTCTCTCTCTCTCCATTTGTTTGTTTTTGTCAATAATGGAGACATTTTTTCCCAGACCAGAATCAAAAAACTCGTTTTTCTTTGAAAAATAAGCGATTAATCGCATTATTGTATTGATACATTGCCCTTGGTAAGAGCAGAGTAGACAGAACGATTATTCTCGGCTGGTGAATTGAATGTCATGGACTCGACTCGATCCAATCATCGATCGTTCGTCCCCAACCTCACCCACCAAATCTCCCACTCCCACGCCCTACCATCCACTCCACTCCGATCCCGCCATCACCTCAATCGAAGGCGAATGTCGGGGAGAGGGACCCTCCTCCGATCCACACCTTTCCCCGCCCAACCTGTATATAACCATCGCGTAAGCCTCCTGGATCAGGGGCCTGGCGGAGGAACGGAGGGGAAGGAGACGGCGGTGGTGAGAGAGGAGAGGGAGGAGCAGATCTAATCTACAGAAGAGAAAAGGTGTGTGTGCTGTGAGAGAGGGAGAGAGATCGATAGTCCTTGGGAGAGGAGAAAGCATGTCGTGGCAAACGTACGTCGACGATCACCTGATGTGCGATATCGAGGGCAACACGCTCGCCTCCGCAGCCATCCTCGGCCTCGACGGCAGCGTCTGGGCCCAGAGCTCGTCATTCCCCGAGGTATTATTCCCGTCGTTCCGTCTTCCAATGGTCTGGTCCCGGACACTTTCAATCGTACCACGTGGTCGATGCATGCGCTTGCTTGTTTTGCTCGATTATTTAATCATCCTTGATCGGTGACCGATCTCCTTGTTCTGAATATGCTGCGGTGGGCTCCGAACTCCTTGCTCCACGCTTGTTCTAACAATATCATGATGTGACTGTAAGTTGAAATAAACACCATTGGTACGATAAATTATAATTAAAATCGAGTATATTATGCATGCTAATTTCTAGATATAAATATTGTAATCCAATGATCGATCCTTTCTTCAATTAATGGTAGCATGATTTCAACTTCACATGACAATTAATAGTATATCGATTTACAGTACTTTCAAATGAAATCAATTTCAGTCACCTCGTTAATTGTCCATAATGCTGATTTTGTATAATCCTGACTCCCCATAATCCAAACCAAATGACCCTTTTGTTTAGGGATTTTTTGAAAGCTGATTTGTGTTTTATATCATAGTATTATAGATTTTGGTCTAGTTTAGCCGTTCCATATCAAACAATGTGTACAGTCTATAATTCCAATATGCTATGGTCTTTAATTTGGACGAGGCTTTTTTTTTTAATTTCACGTAATTTTGTTGCACCATTGAAAGCATCATGATCAAGTTGAGAATCTTGGTACTTGATTTTGTGATGGTTCCTATGGCTTGATTTTATGATTTTTATGCTGATTGGACGTTATGTACTTACGTTTTCATTGAAAATATATATAGTTCAAACCTGCAGATATTGATGGTATCATGAAGGATTTTGACGAACCAGGCTTCCTTGCCCCAACTGGTTTGCACCTTGGATCAACAAAGTACATGGTAATTCAGGGAGAACCTGGAGCTGTGATCCGTGGAAAGAAGGTAAACCTTAATTTCAACTGAATTTGGGCTACATGTGTGATGTGTCCTTTTAGAGAATGTTTCTCTGTTTTTTCGTTTTGTTATTGTACATCTTATGGTGTAATGGATGCAAAAGCGTTTAGAATGCAGTGTGCTAGTAGAGATTGTCTTGGCAACTGGAACATCAATTAGGGGGCGGAGTGCAAGTGCCTAAAGCCAACCCATATAAGGAGGAGAGGGAACGGACAAATTTACTTAATTCCTCATATGTCTGTGCTATTTCAGTGTCCATCTTTTAATTTAAAATAGAATTCATGGATATATAAATAAGTTTTTAAATAGCTAACTGCAACTAGATCATATGCAGTAAGATAATAACTAAATTTCGAATGCATGAATCTTACTTCATCCCATCCCACCCCATACCTTTCAAAACCCCATGTTTGGTATCAATAAAATAAAACATCTTATATCTGATTTCCATTTCGGTGCTCATGATCACCATTCTTGGCAGGGATCCGGTGGTATCACCGTGAAGAAGACCGGCCAAGCTGTTATCATGGGCATCTATGAAGAACCAATGACTCCGGGGCAGTGCAACATGGTCGTGGAGAGGATGGGCGACTACCTCGTCGAACAGGGTTTCTAGATTACGATGGGCCCAATCCTCTTTCTTATTTTTAGTTTGATACTGTTTTCTCTTCGTGATATTGTTAAGAAGGAGCATGCCATGTTTCTTGATCACTGGCAAACCTTGCCGCATTTGGTTGCCAGCTGAAATAATCTTGCTTGGACAAATTAATAGTTCTCGATCTGTCACAGGGTTCCGTTCACCTTTTGGAGTTCTGGAAAAGATTTACGTATTCACATTCCCTCCCTATCGTCTCTGTGTTGTATTTCTTGTTGTAGAATTAAAATAATAATTGAATATAAGGGATAAAATACACATGAATTGAATTGTATTCAACAATAGGACTTTTATACATGATCATATTCTTTACATTTGCAAAATTTAGATCGTCGGGAAATCGTTGCGTGTTATTTTTACATCTCCTGATTCCATTTATCTTATCCAAAACAAAAAACATTGCAAAATGTGAATGAATGGTATCTTTGTCTTTTTGTTGTTGCATTCGCAAGAGGAGACATTACAGAAAATATGCACATGGAATGTGAACGGTACATAGGTCAGGATCCCTTTGGCATATATATCAGCCTTATCTGTATTTCCAACGGTATCTCATTCATTGCCGCTTTAAACACAGGATATTACAATTTACAAAGAATATTTTTGGCCGTCACAAGAAATGCATCATTCTTCAATGGCTCTCTTTGTTATCTTAATGTCTGAGTTTAATTTATATTATTTTTTTAACCGTCAAGGTTTTCCGAGAAAGTTTGTGTACTCGTAGGAAAACCAACGGAAAGTGAAATATGTTTTATTTTACAAGTAAAAATGCACTTAAAAAAAGAGACGTTTGTTGAGTATTTTCGTCAAAGTTTTGGATGTTTTATGTCATCACTTAATCGTAATAATTCGAGCAACATAAATATCGTCATTTATAAAAAAAGTAAAACCTTTAATAAGTATAAAAATAATGATAATTATTCACCGTGCTAAAACGAGAATCATTATTGAAAGAAAGGTTTTAAATAATTTGTTGGAGGCGTGTAAAAATACGTTTCTATTATAAAAGAAAGGCAACCCCACATTTCAAAGAGGCAAAGGCACGGTGGTCCACGGTCCACGGTCCACGGTCCACGGTCCAGTGGCGCAGGCAGAAACTCCTGTGACATCCCTAGAGCCACGGGAAAAAGAGGCGGAAATGACAGAGGGAATGGGAAGAGAGCATGTCGACGCCACCCTGCGTTCCGGTGGCCAAGGGGGGAGAGCGGGCTCCTCCTCCGGCCGAGATCGAGGTGGAAGCGCTGGCCTGTGTGCAGAAGGCTTTGAGGTGCGGATCCGACCATAACGCTTGCTAGTGCAAGTAATCTTGTGTGGTTTAGTGTACATATATTCGCGGCAGACAGGGGAAAGCCAGGCAGTGTTAGCAGGTAGCAGTTGGTGTTGGATTTGGTGACGATCATGATGGCACTGGTGGCAGGTGCTGTGCCACTCGCCGTCGTTCCGTCGTTCCTTTTTCTCTTCTTCACGTTTAGGATCTTGTTTTACCCTTTTGGCATCATCAATTTGATGAGCATTTGTTCTTGTTTTGGAGGCGATCGGAGGAATGTGACGTTGTGATGTGATTTGTTTTTTAGCCTTTTGAGAAGAATGCAAGGGGGCGGAAATGTGCGTGGGTTTGGCCACCTCCTTTCCTTCGTCTTCCTCTCGCTTGCTGCTGGGACGATGCGTGTGCGCGCGTGTATGATTTCTCAAGGTTGCCCGCCGATGCCATCGTTGGATCACAGAGAACTAACTCGGTGATCGTTTGTTTGTCGTGATACCATGGTGGGAATTCATAGCATCTTACGAGGGTGATATGATCTGAACTTGGCCTTCCTTTGATGAGATTGTTTTGCTTACATTTAAAAAAAAAAACTGCTTTCATCCAAGAAACAACCCAAGAATAATCACCACCACTTTTTTGTCATGTTACGTTGAGGCGCATTAATTTTCCCAACCCCTCCTACTTCGCATTTTCCACTTGTCATGAACCTGCCCAACCTCACTTATTTGTTAAAAAAAAACCACTGGATTGCAAGACTTTCTGCTTTTTAAATTTAATTATTACTTGTCGTAAATGAAAACGAAGAAAAAGAATTATGGGATTATCATTCCCCTAACGGCGGAATTATAACTGCACTATTGCAGTTATAATTTTTGTAATTTTTAATTTTTTTAAAAAAAAATTTCTACCGATTATTTTTAATGATACAAAAATTATACAATGTTGTATCATTGCTGCACCTTCTTTTTTTTAATCATTTGAGGCAATGGATTTGGTGTGTTGATTGAATGACTATTGTTGTATGAACGGTAGTGGTATTGCCGCAATTATCTATTTTTTTATGAAATTTTATTTTTTAAAAAGTATGATATAAAATGATGGGAAATAATAAATTTTATTTATTTATTTTTTAGAGACATTAATCTCTTTTCAGCGTGAATTTTGTGATGTAAATCTCTTAAATGTTTTATCAAGTTATTTTTATTTACTAGAAAAATAACTTAATTACGTATATCTTCAATAATCATCTAAACTTGAGATGCTGCTGGGGTTAAATAAATGAAGTTTTCTTTTTTCTTTTTCTTACGTGCTGTTTTATCGTATTTAATCGGTTATATTTATTCGTATGTTCCAATTTTACATGTTACAGTCATGAATCACCGTAAAGGTAAACAAGTAAGTTTTTTATTAGGAAAATAGATAATATAGGTTTCATTTTTTTCTAAACTTTCAATTTTAAAATTATTCAGATTATTTTCTTCACTTCTCGAAAGCAAAGAAAAAAACGCTTTCTAAATTTTGTTTAAATTTCTGTTTATTATATAAAATATTCATCCAAGTAAAAAAATAATGTTGTAATTGATATTCAAAACCGGCGTCACATCCATACATTATCGATAATTGTGCAAACATTCTCAATAATTGTGCATATCCAAACGTTCTCGATAATTGTACAAACATTCTCAATAATTGTGCACTATTGTCCAAACATGTCGTGGGAACATTTTAATAAACAAACCGTAAAATGTATTTTCTGCGTAATTGTGATGTGAAATGTTTGCTTGCCCTACCGTCGAACAGGTGGAAAATAAAAGGCGGTCTGTTTGCGTTTGTCAGCAGCGATAAACTGTCTCTGCAGGAATCATGTACGACTGACTTGTGACCGCTCCATGTAGATAATGCAGTCCAATCGATATCAGTCACTGTATTCATTTTTTGTTTTTTTTTGATACTTTTTATATCACTGTATTCATTTTGATCTCCGTGTTTTTGTCTTTGCAAAATATTTTGATCTGCATGAAATAAATGTGTTACATTTATTTTTTTTATGCATGCATGTGGTAAAATTTATGTGTTAACTAAGTTAGATCATTTTTTTTAAATTGATATGATTTTTAAGAGAAAAAAAATTATTTAATTTTTTATAAAATTTTTATTCTTATTATATTATTTGATAAAATATATATTTTTAGTAAAAATCTTTGTAAGTTTTATTCTCAAAAAGGTGTCAACATTTATCTGGTATATTGCAAACAAAGAATTATAAGACGGGTTTGTGTTTTTTAAAAATCTTGAAAAGAAAAAATTGAATAATTTTTAAAAATTTTAAGTATTTATGTATTTTTAAAAATATGAAAAAAAATTAACTTTTTTCATTACTACGAATATTTTTTGTCATTTTGTAGTTATTAGGTTAGGAATAGTTTTATAATTAACAAAAATTTTATCACAATGTATTCTTCTAACTTTGTGTCTTGTTAAACCTTTATTGATTATTGTTAAGCTTATAATTACATAAAAATGTAAAATTATCTTTGAAATATTAAAATATAAAATATTTATAAATTTTAAAAAAAAATTTGCATGTATACAGGCTATTCTAAATTTTTTTATTTTTAAAAATTAATTTTTGTAATTTTTAATTTTTAATTTTTTTAAAATTTCTACCGATTATTGTTAACCTTAAGTTCCACTTGATTTTTTAGTTACATTTGTCTGTAATTAATTTTTCTTTAAAAGTAATTTGAATTATCTTTAATTTAAAGTCAAATAAATACATATATTTTGAAATATTGTGATAATTTTTCAAAGGCACAGTTTCTAAGTTTTTTTCAATAATTCTAATTGCAACTTAAAGTTGACTTCGGTTAGTTTTTAAAATTACTTTTAACACGTTATATAAATTTTAACATATAAATTTTTATTATTTTAATAATCATATAATTTTAAATTTTTTTACAAAATTAATATTATCTTTAACACCCCAAACAAGGTCAGTTTCTTCTTCCACTCAGAATCCCTTCAACTTATTTAGTATAATTAACAATATATTTAATATAATGTAAAATGTTACGTGTTATATTTGAATGTGATATAAAACGGTGAAATATGTTGTGTAATATAAAAATAAAAATAATATAAAATGATCATTTTAAAAAATTGTATAAATATTTATTCAAATTTTTTTGTCTTTAAAATAGTCATTATAACATACAAAATTATTTACAATATTAAAATATTAATACATTAATAATAGATCATCAAATATTACTTCTGAACTTTATTTTTTTTCTTACGAAAATTATTCTTTAGAGATTAACTATAATATCATTTTCTTCTTGTTAAAGTTAAAACAAATTAAGACGGCATTTGTTAGTTACTATTGAAATTATATTTATTTGAAACGGTGTAATGCTTTTTAATATTATTCATTAATTTTAACTTTCAATAAAATTTAAAATTAAATTAATAAATAAGACTTAGATTTTGTTTGTTTAGTTAATTTTAATTTTAACTTCAAATTTAGATAAATTTTCATGTATTATCATCGTTACATAAATTTTTATATACATATTTTTACTTTATAATTTATTATATAATTTTAACATATACGTAAAATTACTTTTATTTTTAATTCTAACTTTAATATTATTTATAAAATTACTTTTTCACCCTTAAAGATTAAAATGTCGTTAAAAACGAGACTCTTTAACTCCACACAACTGATGTCATTTGGTGGCCCTGCTGCGAGAAAACATTTCCATTTCCATTTTAGCTGGCGAAAAGGTTTCCCGTTATCGCCAATTGCTGTGAATTCTGTTGTCTGGGGGCTAGCGTACGAACTGCTAGCTTTTCGATTCTCTGCTGGCATGTATCTCTTGAGTTACGAAAAATATTGGCCGTCCTCCTTAGATGTTTCGTACATGCCGATCAACTTGTTCTTTGGTTTTAACCCTGGTTTATCAGGCCGGCATTGGTGGCCTTGCCTGCCCCTCTTCTTCCATTCACTTTTTTTTGTTATTTTTTTGTTTTTTAATTCTGACGAAGACCTATTGTTTGAAGACCACCGATCCTTCTTGATCACACGCACAGACACCACATCCGTTGTTAATTGATGCGTCGAAGCTTTACCCGTCGGACTCCGAGCTTCTGTATTGTCAGGTGCATTGGGGGTCGTGACGACCACTGCCGGCTCTCCTGCAAGCGCCAGGGCTCGGCGTGACGACCACTGCCGGCTCTCCTGCAAGCGCCAGGGCTCGGCGTGACGACCACTGCCGGCTCTCCTGCAAGCGCCAGGGCTCGGCGTGACGATGCCGGCCACCGTGGTCCTCCTCCGGCTTTCTATTCTATTTGTTTATATTTTTAAATAATTTTTTATATATCATTATTATTATTATTTAAATTTTTATTTTATAATGTATTATATAATTTTTAACTTTATTATTTTATTACTTTTAACTTTAATTCTCTACTATTATTAAAATTAATTAATAATAAATAACTTCACACAAACGTAACTAGATTCCGTTTATTTAAATGGTATATAACATTTACTTTCGTTTTTTACTACTATGATTATATACAATAATATTTATCAAATTTTTTTAACTTTTTACGTTAAAAAATTTATATTAAAATTTTTACATCATAAATTATATAATATTTTAAAAATTTTAAATTTTACCTTATCTGTAATTGTTACCTCGCATTAAGTGGTGCCCTCTTTCCGGTCGGAGGACTTGAAGACGGGAAAAATCAAAAACTGCCCCCATCCGATCGGTTTGGAAACAAAAATCCTATCCCGCCTTTGAAAGTTCTGCAAAATTTCTCAGAAAACGTCCACATGTCAACTTTTACCGATTACCCAATCCAATCTACCTGCTCCCCCTTTTTTTTTAAAAAAAACTCGAAAACAATCGCATTCAATGTCATCGAGTGTTTGCGTGAAATAAATTATATAAAATTAAATTGACGAAAATTTATTTTTTATTAAAATAAATAAATTTATTATTAATATATTTGTACAAGAGAATTAATGAGAATTAAAAAAAAGATATATATATATATGTATAATAAGAATGAAAGAAAATTAAATTTTAAAAATATTAAATATTTTTTATTATAATTTTAATTTAACTCTTTATTTAACATTATATACTTCTCGTAAAAGATTAAAATATATAATTTCTGTATTCAATCATCATCAAATGAGAAATATAAATATCATATTAATAAAATTAAGTACATAATACAATATTAAAAATATAACAAGTACGTTAAAAATTGAAATATAGAATAATAATAATTACATTATTCTATTATTTTACATTTCTAATACAAAAATATATTTAAAAGAAAAATGCATCAACCATCGAATGAATAAGAGAGGAGATGACAACAATGAATCTTCACATGATTGAACAACAATGGTTGTTATGTCAAGCTTTTCACTTATAAGATCGTGTCACGTAAAAGAAAGATAGAAAGAGACAAAGTACTGGACGATGATGATAGAGGAAAGACAATTACATTGTACAATTCTAAAAGAGAAAGGGTAGGTCACATAAGGGGAAGGGAAATGGTGGATCGCACGAAGGAGATGGGGAAGGAGAAGGGTGGTCATGTAGAAGAGAAATGGAAGGAAAAAAGTGGTTGCACAGAGGAGAAAAGAAAAGAGAATGGTGGTTATGTAGAGAAGAAGAGAAAGAGAAAGCAGTTGCATAGAAAAGAAAGGGAAGATGAAACAGTTATACAGAAGAGAAGGGGACTAAGAAACAATTGCACGGAGAAGTGAAAAGAAAAACTATTGCATGAATAATGGAGAAATAAATTTTGATGAGATGTTGAGAAATTAATTTTACGTGATTTCAAATCAAGAATTTAATTTTAATATTTAAAAATACACAAACACAAAGAATTAGGTACAAACACCCTTCAAGTATCCTTCAAATCCTCCTGAATTGAATTCATATTCTCTTTCTTGTTTACATGGTAATACATCCACTCAAATTGTACATCCTCCTCAATGACAATAAGAAATCTCTTCCATGGGAAGTACAGATTTTTAGCTCCTTATTTAACAAATCTTCTGCTTATATATCCACGTTGATGGGATTCATCGGTAATCTCCATCAGCTTATTTCAAATTTTCGTGCCTTTCAAATAGAGGACAGTAATTCGAGAACGCTGCCTTGTAATGATGCTTGGTTGGATGATACTAGCTGGACTCAACTTAAATTTCCCACTTTATTCCAGCAGGATGTGATGTTACCTACCATATGGAATTTAATTTCTAATAATCTTTACCAGGTTAAATCATGTAATTATATTCTTATGGATGAAGGTGTTAAGTTTCGTTATTACGAACATATCTAAAAAACAAAAGCTCCGCTTTAAAAAAATATTTTTAATAATATTCATCAGGCGGGACCCGCAAAAAAAAGAAAACGAGAGAACAACCTCTATAAGGTTCACATATCAAACTGAATTAAAAAAAGTTGATCAAAACTTCGATTTTGACTTGGGAAAATAATTCCTGAAATTTGGAATGTTCCATTCATTCGAAATGATGTAACTTGATCCGCACAAAAGTAAGCAGTTTGACCAAAAAGTCAAAAGATTTACGTGGCAAAAGCTTTTGAGAACGTAGAAGATTGTAACATGACAAAATCAAACTCAAGACCTCCGGTCGAGTGAATAAGATTGATAATTAATACAGCCACATTGCAATCCTAGTTTCTTTGCTTTCTCTCATGTAATTTCATTTTTTACGATACATTGTAATATTTTATGGTATTATTTATTAAATAATTCTTACGTTATTTATTATTTATTAGATATGACATTTTAGATGTAACATTATTCTATTATTCACTCTTTTCACTTTTTTTCACTACATTATTTACTATTTATTATTTTATTATATACTTTTTTCATTATTCATCGTAATTTTTTTAAAAATACTATCAATCACTTTTCCACGTAAATTATATAATTTATAAAAAATTTACCTGACCACACCACACCGCCCAGCCAAATAACCACTTTTTCTTGGTCAGTTTTTAAATTATTGTTTGATTCAGTTCTAACTTTATTTGTATATACAATTTTAATATCATTATTATTATACAAATTTTCATTATCCTAATTATTATACAACATCAATTCCATTTGTAAAATTAACTTTAATTTCAGTTTAATCTAAATCTCAAAATTGACTAAAATTCTTCCTGTAAGATAATTGAAATTTGCGTTAAGACTACTGTATTGTAGTTTTTTATCTTGGTTGTTTGATGTGCAATTGTATATACTCTACCATTTGAAATTTTAAATATTTTAGACATCTATGTATTTTTATTTAAAATATTTTAAGTTCCACAACAATTTAATTTCACACCTAGGAGTATTTTGAGATTTAAATTATTTTATATTTTATTTAAAATAATTTAAGTTTTAAATATTTTAATATTCTAATATTTATTTCTCATATTCAAATATATTTTAATCTTTATTTGAATAATTATGTATTTTTTATATTTAAACAAATATTTGTAGACAGTTTAGACTTAGAGAAATTTAATATTTTAATATTTTAGATATTATATATTTCTTATCTAAACTATTTTAAGTTTTAAATATTTTAAATATTTGAATATTTATTTATCATATTCAAATATATTTTAATCTTTATTTGAATAGTTATGTATTTTCTATATTCAAACAAACACTTTTAGAAAATTTAAGTTAGCGTTTTAATAATTTAAATATTTTATATATTTTTATGTATTTATATAAAATATATTTAAGTTGTAAAAATTTAAATATTTGAGTATTTGCCTCACATATTCAAACATGAACAGTTTAACCTCGAAGCGATTTAAGATTGAAATATTTGAATATTTATTTATTATATTCAAATATATTTATGTTAAAGATAGATAAGGCTAATATATATTCGGGTGCATTTTAGAGATTTTAATAGTTGAATATTGATTTCTTATATATATTCAAATATATTTAAGTTATAGACAGTTTTATCGAAGCATTTAGATTTTAAATATTTTAGATATTTATCTGAAATATTTGAAGTGTTAGAAATTTTAATATTTGAATATTTATTTCTCATATACAATTATATTCAAATTGCATCTTTTTCAAACTTATATATGGGAGCATTTTATATTTTTAAATATTTTAGATGTTTTTATATTTTTATCTAAAATATTCAGGGGTTTTGGAAATTTAAATTATAGTAGTTATTCTTCATATTCAAATATTTTTAAATATTTATTTGAATAATTATAAATTTTTATATTTACTTTTTTTTAGATAATTTGAATTTGTAGAAAAAGTTCAATTAACTTTAAGAGTTACGATTTTGAGAGTTAAATAGAATTAAAATTAGAATTAATAAAATAAATGAAGTTGGAGTTAATAGTATAATATCTTAAAATTTAAATATTTGAATATTTATTTATTATATTTAAATATTTAATTTTAATATAAAATTCAATTTAACAACAAATTAATAAATTTTGATTTTGATTTTGGACATTTTTATATTTTGTGTCCAAAATATGCTTCAATTTTATTTTGGACATCTGCATTCATATCGAAAATAAATGATTTCAATTTGGATACATTTATACAATTTTATGTATCATAAATATCTTTAATTTTTATCAGGGATATTTTATAAGTTCAAAATATCCTAGTTCTAATTGGATACATGTTTTTTGAATATCGAAAACTTTTCAATTTCATTTTGGATATTTTAATGTTGATTTGAATTTCCAAAATATACATTTTTTAACATTTTGGAATTATAATGAGTATTTCTATTTTTTTAATTTAGAAATACTTGATGCCTAAACATTTACATATATGTATTTTATTAACATATATGTATTATGCATATTTTGTAATTTTATATATATATATAAAATACATACTTTTTTAATAATACATATATGTATTTTAGTTTCACTTTTTCACGTATATGTATCTTCTTCCTCCCTCTCTCTCAAACACACCGGAACTCTCACCGCCTAGAGAGCTCGGGTTGCCGATCATCCAATGCAACAAGAGTGGCGTGGCGACGTTCGAGCCCATCCCCGACCAGGCCGTCGCGACTGGGGAGGAGATGCGGACAGATATGTCACATCTTGGATGAGTTGACGGCGTGGCGATGCCCCAATTTGACCATCTATTTCAGAAGGAGATGTGACTGGAGATGTAACATGTCCTGAACGGGTGGACGACATGACGATGCCCGAATGCGCCCTGATCAGACAATCACAACTTGGGGAGCTACAAACAATGAGTGGACGGCGTGCCGATGTCTGATCGTCCCGACCACGAGGAGATACAAACGGAGGTGTCACGTCATGTCCCTTTTGTTGTTTATCATTATCGTTATTATTTTTAAAGGAAGAAGAGGGAAGAGCGGCGGAGCGCGATCGGAGATCCGGCGAGCATTCGATCTCTCGTGGGTTGTGTAGGGCGAACAGGGTTCCAGCCGACGGGTGCGAGACGCGGGAGGCTCCACCAGGGACTCGGTGGTTGGGCGTCGCAGTGGTGGGTTGCGCCCGGTGAACAGTCACTCCGGCGAGCGATCTGTGGCAAATGACGCGGCGGAAACCGGACAAGCCGAGTTTTCCCCTATTTTTTGATGCCTTTCCCTACCGGCCTCCCTCCCCTTTAATAATCTCTTCCTCGCGAGAAGAAGATCGCCCATTTAGCGAGTGGGCATGAAGCGCCGAGAACTCGCGGGCATGGGGCGACTCTGTTCGAGAACCTTCTCCGGTTCCTCCTTTTCTTCGCTCGCGATGGGAGGGACGCGGAGATCGTGCGAGAGACGTCCGGGAGACCCGGCGGCGAAGAGCGTTCGAGAACCTTCCTCCGATTTCTCCCTTTTCTTCGCACGTTAGCGGAAAGGCGGAAGAAGCAGCGGCGGTTGGGGGAGATCTCGCGGAAGGGGCGAAGACCTGTGGCGGTCCTGGCGTGGGGGCCGAAGTCCCGGCAAATCCGGCGGATTTAGGGCGGCCGGTGGACAACGACGACTTCTCGTCGCCGTTCCGTCGCTTTCCTTTTTTTTTTTTTTCTTTTCTTGTTTGTTTCTTGTTTCTTGTTTTAAAAAAAGGTTAATAACATACGAGACCGATGAAATAAATGTGAAGTACGTGTCTATTCCACATTTCCATGACAGTACGATTCTCACCAAAAAGCAAGCTAGAGAGCTCGAGACATCGTTTTTTTTTTGTGGCAAAGCCTCGTCTCATCCATATTTAAAGAAATGGAGCACCTTCAAATCACCCCAAAGTACGAATAAATCAATACGAATGAACGAAGCTTATTGTGAAGATCATCTCAATAAGCTTGTGGTTGGATGATTAACAAATCCACTCGAGGAATAAATCCATGACCACCGGCATCATTTCTACAAAACCAGATCCTTGTTTTCGGGATCACGGTGACAGCACAATTTAGATTTATCAGCACGAGAATGCAACCGAAGTCCTCATTTATTTATTGAACTAGCAGTACCACACCACAGACAAGCGACAAGACAAGTCCTTTCGTGTACACCTGTTAAACCGTTCGAGAAATATCCAAGAGTACTTACCCGAAGCTGTCACATTTACGAGCACCCGTCGGTCCAATGAAACCGAAAAGCCTCTGCACAGGTTCCTTCCTTTCTCATTTAAAAAGCTGTGGACAACTCAGGACACCTGGGCCGGTTCCGCCATCACCATCACCTGGTGTCGAAGCAATGTGGACTGGAAAGGCCTGTTGTTACAGAAGCATCCGTGGAGGATTCGAAGCAGAGGAGGAAACCGGAGAACAGGGCATTCCACGGGGATCTGAAACCTGAAAAGGGAAAGTGACTACTCACCATTAATGAATGAGTAGTGATTAAGCCGTTATGCCTTTATTTTTATATGGGCCGGACTAATTAAACCTGAAAAGCAATGTGGCACTCCGTAGGCCTATACATTGTTGCTATTGGGCCGTGTTTGTATGGGCTGGTTCGAGCTTGATTTTTATATAATATATATATTTTATTTTTCCTGCCACGACGATTTATTTTTTTAAATTGCACTTGCGAGGAAAACGACGACGGAAGCAGCGGAAATCTGAGGTCCGGGATTCCACGCCCACGTGCAACGTGGACCAGACGAAGCGAAGGTAATAAAACCTTTACCCCGCCATGGTCGGAAAAAGAAAAACAGATCAAAGGATTATTGTCTGCAGGACCCATCTCGGCGGTAAAGCCGGTCTGGAGCAAGGCGGAGCAGCTTCCCCTCTCGTCGTCGCAGGCGAAGTCGGGAACGGGAACCTTTCGGCGTGGTCGGTCCCACTGCCTTTCCAGCATCGTCGTAGCTGGCGAACGTTTTTTTTAATTTTTTTATATTTTAGCTCTGTCGACCTTCCGCAATTACCAAAAGAACCTCCTCTCGTGGCTGCGGAAAATTTGCAAAAGCGAGCCTGTATGTTTTGCAACTCTAGTCCTTCAAAGCGTTTTCCTTCTCTGTGGTGCATTTATTTGTACATATTCTTAATTTTTGAAATAGATTAATTTTTTTTAAAAAAATTATATAAATAAATATTTTTTTAATGTGATAGTTTTAAGATTTTAAAATATTAACTTCAATGTGCCTTTTCATTTTGAATAAATATTTTTCATTTTAAAATATTTATTCATAACTTTTTAAAATAATGACCACTCTTCTAATCCTAAAAGACATAACTACCTTTAATGTAATTTTGTAAACAATTTTTGAATTTTTGATTTTCTATTTTTTTTCGAAATTTTTATATTTCAGTTTTTCATTTTTTCTCTTTATTTTTCAAAATTTTTTGAATTTTGATTTTGTTTGTTTGTTTAGTTATTTTTTAAGTGAATATTGATTTTTTCATCTGAAAATTTATTTATAAAAATTTTAATAATTAAAATTTTTCTATGTTTGAATTATGAGTATTTCAAGTGTAATTTAGTTCAATATATTATAATTTTTAAAATTAAAAGTATTTTATTATAACGATTGAAAATCTTTATGAGATTGATCATTTGTATAGTTAACCTAATTCATTTATACTTAAATATTTTTAATATTATAAAATTATAAAATTTAAACTTTACACCTATTTTTATTTATTTTTAAATTTATTTTTAATAAAATTGATTCTTAAAATGTTATTAGTAATATTTATAAAAAGAATTAATCTTTAAAAATAAAATTAGAATTTTCAAAAAATTCTTTAAAAATATTACTACAAATCTTTTTTTCTTTTAAAACGATACTATAACGTCACTTCAAAAACTAAAATCTGTATTTTAAAATTTAAACAAATGCGAATTTACATTTTTAGGGGAGATTTTAAAAGATTCGTCGTAAAATAAAGATTATTGGAAAAACTGAGGGACCGTATTAAAATAAAATTATTAAAATATGAGAACGGTGACAGTAAAATAAACCAGAAAACAAGGGCAAATATTCCCGTAGCAATGTAGCATACGCCAAACGGCCACCCGCCCACTTTGCGCTCGCAGCTCGGTCTCTGGACCCTCCTCGTGCTTTCGCTCTCTTCCGGGGAGCGGTGGACGGAGAGCTTTTTCGTGATCTGCGCTGCGACACTCCCGGCTCAACGCGCCTGCGATGGCGTTCTCCGTCCTCCACCTCCTCCTCCTATCACTCACATTCCTCTCCGTCACCTCCTCCGCCTCCACTCCACTCAACTGCTCCGACTTCACCCGATTGTGCACTTCCTTCATCGCCCTCAGATCCACCCCATCCCTCACCCTCCCGCTCCTCCAGAGCATGTTCGACGTCCTCCCTCCCGACCTCACTCTCGACGACCCTTCCCGCCCTGCCTACGTCTTCGTCCGCAAGAACTGCTCCTGCTCCGCCACCACCGGAACCTACCTCACCACCACCACCGGAACCTACCTCACCACCACCACCCTTACCGTCAGGGAAGGAGACGGAGGGAACGTTTCCGCATACGACGCTGTCTCCCACGCGTACGGCCCTCTGGCCTTGTTCCCCAAGTCGTCTCGTATGGTAAGGAGGGGGGCGGTTGTGACCGTGAGGTTGGTTTGCGGTTGTTCCAATGGGCTGTGGAATTATCTCGTGAGCTATGTCGTGGAGGAAGGGGATAATGTCGAGATCTTGGCAAGTCGGTTTGGGGCGAGCATGGACGGTATTGAGAGTGTTAATGGCATTTCGGATCCCGACGATGTCGTCGTTGGAGCCGTTCTCTATATTCCGATTGATTCAGGTGTGTTCCTTGGGCTAGTTGTTTTTGGGAGAATGATTGAATTTCTATTCTTTATTTCGCTTCCTTGTCTCGTGTAGATCTAAAAGTTCTTTTTTGATTTGTCTGTAGTTCCTGGCGAACCTTATCCTTCGAAGGCAGAAGTATCGCCGGCGTCTTCTCCTGCCCCTGTTTCTGCATCTTCCACTTTGCCTGGTGCGTGTTTTTTATGATTCTTGCCTCGTAGCAAGGCAATGGTTAGTGGGAAGGGGCCTTACTTCTTCGGGGAACTAAAATCCGAGGGGACTCTGGTTTTTCAGCCCCTGGCCACTACACCACTGTCTAACATTTTGTTCATTATGCTTTGGATAGATACCGCTTTAAGTTCGACGTTTGTCTGTCGTTCTGTTGCTTCTCTCATTTTATTACTTTATTGATGTGAAACAGTTTCTTTGACGTTCTGTAAATTTACGATACTGGACTATGTCCGATTCTCAATCTCGAAAGCAGTACCCCGAACTGACAATGACCCATATGATGCTACTTCCGTTATTTCCTACATCTTCTTATAATTTTTTCTAACGAAGCCTCCCTTACTCATCTTCTTCTATCTTTGTTCTACCTCCCGAAATTTTCATCTGACCATTTTCACTGCACCTTCACCTTTGCCATGACATTGCCATCACCATTGCCACTCCAACTATGCCATCATGCTGCAACGTTCTCATCTTCCTCCTACCCATACTCTTCTTCTACTTATTCTTTCTCATCTTTGGTCTTGTCATCCAACATCATGTCATTTTTCAAAATCTTAGCTTGGAGATCATCAACAAAAGACTCTAAACTGGCAATGGAAGCTCCAACATGCTCTCTTACGTGCTTAAAGAGGGTGGTAGAAATGATAGCGACCATTTTATTGGGAAGCAAGAATTTACCGATCTTTTCAGTTATTCCAGAAGAAAGGCAACACCTTTTAGCAGTAAACCATGGTGGACATGTACATGTGTGTTTGTTTAAGAGGTAGAATTAGGTAAGGTGATGTTCACATTTTATTAGAAATTATATGATTTAAGATATAAGTATTTTGTTATGATTTTTTAGTGTAAAATATTAAAGTTATTTTGTAAATGTTATTGTAGATCTCTGTAGTGTATAGTGAAAATAGAGATGTATGGTGAAAAACTCATAAACAAATAGGATCGTAGTGTATCAGGAAATTTAACAAATGCATAGAAGGTGATGATTGCTCCAGCACACTCTTCAAGATTTCAATGATTTTTGTGCAAATTGATCGAAGAAATGGGCATGATATGTAAGCAGTTAGGGTGGATTTGTTAGTGGTGATTATTTGTATCCTCAACCAGATTGCTTATGGCTCATCTTAGAACTCAATTAGGATCCTTAAGTAATATTTCATCTTATGTCAAAAAGATACATAAAAAATATATATTGATATTGTCATTATAAACATTGAAATTACGATCATGTCAAATAAATATATTTAGTAGAAGATAATTATTGTTTAGATAATATAATAGTAATTAAAATAATTTTTAGTTAATTATCAAATACCTAGTTAATTTTTTTGTACTTTATTTTTATTCAAATAAAATAAAACAGTTTCATTCTAACACGTATTTATCATATAAATATTTAAAATTCAAAGAAAATGCAAAATACTATAAACTTTGATGTTATTTTATTTTAAAAAATTCTTGATTTATAATTTGTTAGATGAATAGTCATTTTGTACTTTATTTAGGTTATTCGTATCTGTTTACATTCAAATTGGACATTTGACTAATATGCGAAAAGCTTTCATATCCAAATCTTTTAAAATATGGTTTGAACTTTTCATATTTGATGTATGTTTGTATTTGTATTTGAAATATAAAAACAAATATGAATATGTTAAAAGATACATCTAATCTATATTCGATCCATTTGCACTTGTACCTACTACTATCAATGCTTGCTTTAAAAAAATGAAGGATGACAGAGGATATGTGTGATCCAGATATTTGTTTTATTTAGGTTTAGGATTTTGGGTTTAAAAGATACATTTGATCTATATTCGATCCATTTGCACTCATACCTACTAAAACATGAAGGATGATGGAGGATATGTGTGATCCAAATATTTTGTTTTATTACCTCACTAGTCTTGGTGACCCTTTTCAATGTTTGGTCAAGACTTTGATGTTCTTATTTGTGTCCTACTAGCCTCCTGAGTTGATTAATTTGTGACCTTGCTAGAATTATTTATGATTGTATTAGGTACTCTGATAGAGCCTATCAGTATCAAGTTATGACTTGGAGAGTCTTGTTTATAACTTGAATTGGGTTATTGGTGATCTGAATGAGCACATTTTTGCCCTACAACAATAAGCCTTTAGTAAATTCTGACATAATTTTATGAATTTGAGGTTTATTTGCACTAGTTTCTTACTTGAATTTGCTTTTGGTAACTTGATACTTAACTACAGAACACATAATATTAAATTAAGAATTGAATTGCTTAATCTGTAACCATTACAAAGGTAAAGTGTGACCTAAATATTCGTAATTCCAACACTATTCAAATAATATCATGACAGAAAATTCTTTGAAAAGTAGCATTCAAGTGATCTATAAGTGATCAATTTGTACAAAAGATTTTACAAATAGCCATACAACAATTGCAAAAAACATATATCTACCACTAACATCATCTCATATAACACTTGCAATTACCCAATAAAGGATGTCCCCAACATTAATTATGTCCATACTTTCCTTCCCTACTGATTTCTTTGAGTATGCCGACAATATTTTTTTTCTCTTTTATTATTGATATAGGCATAATTGAAGCTCGTTTGTTTTCTAGACACATGGATTTCAATATATTCAATTATGTATATTCCACAAGTCATTCTATACGCTCAATAAAAGAAACCAATCAACAAAAAGAAAGCCTAAAAAATGAAGAATTAAACAAGCATATACTTAGAATCCTGACAGTTATTGCAGAAAGTTGTGGAAGTCTAATTTGAAATCCTTGAATGTGACAGTAACCAATGGCTTAATCCTATTATGTGGAGTTGACTTAGGATTCATGTTGGTAAAACATTATTTTAGGTTATCACTTAGATTTGTTTCAAAATTTAGGATATTAGACTGAGAATCAGGTGTAGTTTAGGATACCAGAGTGAAAATAACTCTTGGAAAACAGAAGTATCTGCATACCATATTATTTATATGAAATATGATATTTCTTTTGCATTCTTTAGCTGCAGTTGACAAATAGATGCTATTTTTTGCTAGAGTTTGTAGTGAAACTTTATGATGCTGAAGGTTACAAATATTATCTTTGTGTTTCATGGTTAAAATATTTTTCCCGTATTTTGTGGAAGAGAATCTGTTATTTTCTTTTTTCTATCCTTATGTTGGTTACACACTTCCAATTTTGAGCTATGTGCAGTTTCTTTGAGAATGACAATATCTTTGTCTAGGTTCATATCCAGGATTACCTTTCTCATAATAGCGTTGAAGACCAACTGCAGTTTTATAAAGTCAATTTAATCTTCTGAAACCATTGAGAACATTCTATTTGCACTTGCAGTGAACGAAGAACATCGTGGCATGAAGATCTCCAGTGGATGGTTTGTTGGGATCATTGGGGCTGCTTTTGTTCTGATTGCTATTCTTCTACTTGTCTGTTTTTTGTTGAATTCCTTCAGTTGTTGTCCTCACACATCAAGAAATCTTCCAAAAGAAATTGGCAGTGATTTCTTACACAAGTTTCACATTCTTCAAAGGGCAAATTTCTGTTTTCCCCTTGGACGGTACCTTTCTTGCAATTTAGGAAGGAATAAACAAGTTACTAGAGATATTACTCATCACCAACCGGATATTCCTAAAGGTAAAATTGGCTAGAATATTTTTATAGTTTTTATTATTATGCACAACCTGTCGATTTTACCAACAAATTATGATATTTCTGAACTTCATACAAATCTGCAATTGATGTTAACTTGTCAGTAGCACAACCTTCTTGCTTACTTTGTAAAACAACAAGTTCTCTCTACTGCAGTGACCTTGGAATTCATACGTTTGTTTTTGGATAACTAATACAATGCAGAAGGAAAATGATGTAATGTATGATTGTTTCTTCTTCACAGAAACACATGTGATGTTACCTTAACAGAGTCTTCCTTTCGAGATTTATTTGGTCCATTTGAGCCAGAAAATCATGGCATACTTAAAGCTTGTGTACATGTATTTAATTTTGGGATTTTTGACATTTTTCTGGTGATATTTTTAAATACTGTCATTACATGGTGTCAACTTTTCAATAAGTTTAACTTCAGGTCACAACTGGAACTTTACATTTCAGAGCTAAACACTTAATATTTTCAGATTTTATTTATCTTCCTATGCATGCCCTTTTGTGATTTCTATTCTTGACATGTTATCTGGTCAGGCTATGGCATCTGGACTGACCAGATGGTTGACAGAATTGATCACTAATCCCTAATTATCTCATACAGAGATTGTTCTAGCTGAAGATGAGACCTGATACATGATCCATTAATGTTTTTTAGTTGGTAGGAGTGATTATGTATGCCTGGCACAAAGGCAAACAAAAACGATAGTATAGGTTTCAATCATCTTCAATTCAAATTTGATTAAATTTTTTTCGTGAGGAATTAAAAGCCCATAAAAAACCTTCCATGCCACATTATATCACATTGGCATTAAAAGCCCAAAAAAACTTGCTTTCACATTGTTCTGCAAATCTGCTCATGTTGTTCAACTTTGTGGTTTATTGCTTTCAAAATATGGCACTCATGCCACAATATATTTCAATCTATATATACATAAATTGATAGGATGAACAGCTAAAAGCCTAAAGCGGTATATATTTCTGATTTCATCTATTGTAGTGGTAGGTGATGCATTTGATATGGAGAAACCTATTATTTTCTCATATGAAGAAATTCTTTCATCAACTGATGGTTTCTCTGATGCAAATTTACTTGGCCATGGGACATATGGTTCTGTTTATTATGGAGTTCTTAGGGAACAGGTCTGCATCATTATCTACGAGTTGATACTGTCCGTTGGATGTTGACCTTTCACCATTTCTCCAATAACTCGTATAGAAATCCTTTCAGGAGGTTGCTGTGAAAAGAATGACTGCCATGAAAAGTAAAGAATTTCTGGCAGAGATGAAAATCCTCTGCAAGGTTCATCATGCAAGTCTGGTAATGTTTCTGTAGCATTCTTTCTTGTATTTCCTCTCTAGCATTTCCTCTATCTCTCCCTTTAACATTTCTTCTTGGTCTTAATCTAACTTTTATCAAGGTAGAATTAATTGGTCATGCTGCATGTGGAGATGAATTGTTTGTCGTATATGAGTACGCTCAGACGGGCCCACTCAAGAATCATCTTCATGATCCTCAAAACAAGGGTAAGATTTTCCTTGCAAGACATTTACAGATTAGATTTCATTTCTTTTTCTGGATATTTTATTATGGCATTAGCACACTATTAGAGTGCAAAGTAACAAACAACTGATTCTTAAAAGAATATGTTGAGATTAAGTTCTATTCTGATAGCATTACTGAAATAAAAAATCATGGTGAATGATAAGCATGGTGTTTCTGGAATTGTGGAGAGACAGGGATCAACATAAAAAGAATTTAACTTAGAAAACTTCTCTTCATAAAAAGGTTGGAAATTTTAGCCAGTTTACCATTCTTAAGATGAAGGGATAAGAAAATGTAATTGTGTATATCATGAGCAATGCTACAAAGCACAATTCAACATGATAAGGAAAGTTATCTAGAAGTTCTTTTCATACTTGTGATCTTAGGCTCCACTAACCAATAATCAATATAATTTTGTTTTAGGTTTATGTTGTCTTTGATGTAATACTGTGATGCTGTCTACTTCATTTAGGCCATACACCACTTTCCTGGATTGCTAGGGTACAGATTGCACTTGATGCTGCAAAAGGTTTGGAGTACATTCATGAGCATACCAAAACTCATTATGTTCATCGGGATATCAAAACAAGCAACATTTTACTCGACTGTTCCTTCAGGGCTAAGGTTTAGGAATACCATCAATGATGATATGTTTGAACTATCCATTTTAGTTATTGTTCCCTGATAAAAGTTTTTCCCACAGATTTCAGATTTTGGTCTAGCAAAGCTTATTTCAAAAACTAGTGATGGAGAAATTATAGCTACAAAGGTTGTTGGAACTTTTGGCTATTTGGCTCCAGAGTAAGCATTACCAACTTAGCAAGTTGGCAACTACTTCTCTCAGGTTGTGGTATTCACAATCTTAATATGATTTCTCACAGATACCTACGTGATGGGCTTGCTACAACAAAAAGTGATGTATATGCATTTGGTGTCGTCCTTTTTGAGTTAATATCAGGAAAAGAGGCTATAACACGTACAGAGGGAATACTTCTATCAAATGTTGAGAGGCGTTCCTTGGCATCAGTTGTAAGGCTTAATTTATTAGCATGAATATGCTTTTTAGATGTAAGTGTTAAAGATAAATGGTAGTGATAATAAGGACTGATAATTCCTTGTATAGATCTATATTCATATAATCTCTTTTACTGTTACTTATGTAGGAAATAACTTTAGTCATTACCAACAACAATCTGAGCTATAATCTCATTACATGGGGTCAACTATGTGAATTTTTTCTTTCATGTATTTTTATCGTTAAATTATATAAATTTAAATTGTTCTTCTTAATCCCTAATCTATTAGTTTTAGGTCATTCTCAACTTTTAATTTCTTCTATACTAATTAATTATCCTTTTGTAATTCATGCATCCTAAAGTGATTTTTTTTTGCATTATCTTCAATTGGTGCAACACATGCTCTATTCTTGATAACATTATTTTTAACTTATCCCTTATAGTATTACTGCATTTGTCTAAACATTTGCATCATTGCAATATTTAGTTTTTGCATACGATCATGCTTTAGAACTTAGCACTCTAAATCATAAAATATAGTATTGCAAATAGCAGTTTTAGAGTTTTGCTTTTAATTTTAAAGGTATACTTCAATTAAATAACACTCTAGAAATATTTATCCATTTCATTGGCTATGTATCTCATAGTTATCCAGTTCATCATTTTAAAGCTATTTACCATAAATTTTAAGTACTTAAAAGTTTTACTTTTATAAATCTCAGTCATCTAATTGTATACCTTCGTCATTATTTGTATTTTTGTTAAACCTTTAGTTTTTAACGTACTCAATCTAAATTCTTTGAAATTTTTAGTATTTTTCTCTTATATAGGCTTTGTTTGTTTGATTAGTTCCAATTCTAGTTTTAGCTCTGCATAAATTCTCATACATCATCATCACCATTTAAACTCTTGTACACAAATTCTCACTTTACAATTTATTATATATCTCTAACATTGTTTGTTAAAGTCAAAACTAGAATCGAAGTTCCATTAATAAATGAGACTTAAATCTTAATACTAACATTTAATACTAATAACATATGATGTTTAGTTAAATTACTAGAATAACTTTATAACCTTTACACATTCTTTGGTCTATTTTTCTAATTAGTAAAAATATATTTGATTAGCATTTGAACCACTTTTAAATAGAATTAGATACCCCTCTCTTTTCCTAAAATAAGTGTTTCTACCAAAAGGTCATAAGTTACATTAAAATTTAAAATTGAATTTCTTTCGTCATTTCTATTACCAAAACTAAATTCTTTATGATTTCTTTCATATCCTATATTTTTTCTCTCCAACATGTCCATTTAGATCTTATCCAATAAAGAGCTTCTCACTAATAGATAAACCATGACATCAAACCTACTTGTGGTGCCTATGTACTAATTATATTAACTATCTCATTTTGCACCATAAGCTTAATTATTATAATCCTATCTTCTATCCTAATTACCTCAGCAACTTCATCTTTTAAATTTTTATGAATTATTATTTCAACTTCATTACTACACTTATTTTTTCTTGTATACATAATTTAAAACCATTATCCTTGATAAATTTAGATTTTTTTATCCATTTAATTTCTTGTAAGCATATGTTATTTTTCTTTATTATTATGTCCACTAATTCTTTACTTTTACTAGTTAAGGTTCCTATATTCCAAGTTTCTAGCTTAATAATCTTAGTGTTTTTATCAACTTCTTTAACTATGCTTGTCCATTAAGGTGTGGGAATCGTTGTTTATTTTCATCTACATCTTCTCACTAATGCAATGCTGCGTCAATTCCATGGTGAATTCTTTGCTTATAATCTGGAATTACAATGCTTCTTGAGTTTAAGAGCTCGTGGAGTAGAGTAATTAGGGAGTGATGATTGGAAATCATACAAGTAGCTTTACGTCACAAGGATGGGAAACTCTTAGAGGACGAAGAAAGGGAGAGAGAGATTTGCAAAGTAAAAAAGAAGCTCATTCACCAGAAAAATTTTGTCTAGATCATCAAAAATCTGGTCACATCGGAAAATGTCTGCCAACATTCGTTTTCTTGAACAATGGCCATTGGGTTTAGGGTTTAACTACCCGTTAACTTGCAAGGCTATAAATTCAAAATAGGTAGTGTCCAGTCTAGAAACTCAGTCGCACCAAAAATATTCATTGTAGAACACCAAAAATTCTGATTACACCGAAACCTGAATTTTGGTTTAACCCTTTGCCAGTTATACCGTTATTGCCTTTTGGTTTAGACCACACTCACAAGATCATACCGAAAAGTACTTGGTCTCTATAGAGAATAATTTCCAGTCCATATCGGATTTTTGGTCAGTCCGAAACTTTACTTACTGATACTGCTTCCACTGTCCTGCTCCCGGTCACACCAGAATTGAAAATCTGGTTTGAACTGCCTCATTTCTGGTTTCGACCAGATTCAGACTTCTCCCCTGCAACTCCTCTGGAATGACCTTCACCTAGTGATCTGACCACGGATCAACTTGCTTGAAGTCATCATCATATTGTTGCTTGTGGTGTTGCCTATAGATTGCTCAACACATGTATTATTCTCTTCACAACATGTAGTTTAATGATATATCTTGGTAATATGTGTGTAACTAAAAATGGAGTTGATTTTCTATTCACCTTGCTGACTTTGAGCTTTAGATGATCATCCTTGCTTATAAATCCTAGATTGGAAATCCTAGAATCCCATTTTGAGATTCATTGGTTTAGATTTTGCATGTCTCATCTGATATGGCATTCTCCCTCTTTAAAGCATTCTCCCTCTTTAAAAATACTGGATATGGTGAATGTGTGATATGGCTGCCGGTCCACCCTGAAATGCTGATCAAAATAAGGATATTATACATGGCAATGTCAGATCAACAACACTGAAAACCTATACTTCTCAATGAAGTATTGTCAATACTGATTGATTTTGTATTGAGTGTATTTGTCTACCTTATGATCGATGCCATTGGCCATTTTTGTTTCCTATATATTGTTGTACTTTAAGGCTACTACTGGTCAACATGATTGGTTACTATGTTAGTTACTTGTTATCTTGCTTATCTATTATAATCCAAAGGTTCTAAATGCATTTTCTAATACCATTTAGTGTTTTACGTGAATGAATTCAAGAGAGCTCCAAAGCAAATAAATCTTGATTTATTGACTTTTGAAGTTTATATATTTTCAATGTTTTGAATTCCAATGTTTTTGGTGCCATTCACTTCTCAGATGCTAGGAGCTCTTAAGAAGTCTCCAAGCTCTACTAACATGACAAGCTTAAAGGAATGCATTGATCCCAATTTGATGAATCTGTATCCTCATGATTGTGTTTTCAAGGTAAGCATTTCCGTAATCATATTTATTCACAAGAATATTGGTAGCAGAATCTGATGCCATGTTATTTTAAAAATTGTAGTTAAAAGTCAATTCATTTCCATGTATCTTATTTCATAATCTAACTAAAACTATTATGGATGAACTGTGAAACTTTTGGATATAAGACATTTTGCTTATCATTGGACCCTCCTTAAACCCCATCGTTGTGTGAGCCTTATGCACTAATTTTGACCCTTTTTCTTGGAATTAAAGATTGACAGTATTTATTTAAATATCGAATTAGATTTAGACTTGATTTTGTATTCTAAAAAAAATAAGATGATTTTTGTTTCATAATTTGATAAAAAATAAAAATGGGGTAAATTAAGACGCTCAAAAAATGGTGCAAATGACACAAACCGACCAAAAAACATAGTTTTAGTAAAAGTACAAAAAGTTATTTATTTCAATTTGGGTTTGTGTTAAAAACTATTTTTTAATGAAGTGCATGGAATGGAAAGCATTTTGATTTGCATGATTCTGAATTGGTAATATTTTGAATTTAAGAAATAAAAATATTATTTTAATTTAATTTAAATATACGTTTATTTTTTATAAATATTGAAAAAATTAAGGAGGTTTTTCTGTGGTTTAATAAAATATTAGAAAAATGATAGATCTTGAACTTAAAAGTTGCCTTGCCTAGTGATTGATCGTGTGTTGCCTGTTATGCACGTCATTCCCTTTATTGAACTGCGCCATTTGCCATTGGCTGGCAGAGATTCCTATATAGCACTACCATCCATCAAGCTTTGATTTCATGTTTCTTTTCTACCATTAATGGACTTATAAATACACAGTTACCAAACTATTAGAGGTGCATGATTCGAATTGCTTCTGCTTGTTCCTGTTATCTTACTTGCTTGGTTTCAGTGTCTGAAAATATTTGGTAGGTTAACTTGAGTATGTCCTAAATATTTTCATTGCACTTTTCTGGTAGTAACAGTTCACACTGCCTCCAGGTTTGATCTGAGAATAGGATCATTTTTTTGAAGTACATGGAATGGAACAGATAGTGCTTTGATTTTAATTTAAGATTTTGACGTGATTTCAAATAAATACTTATCCATTAGAAGAGGTTTTTTTAATATATCAAATAATGTTAATAAAGCTTATGGAAACAGATGGTACTTTTATTTAATTATAGTTTTAAGTTTTATTTTTAAATAGATAATATTAAAAAAATGAGAATTTGTGATTGATGCATGATGCTATTTTTGTTTTAATTTTAGACTAGCATTTATATTTGATTTTGAAATTGTGATTTGCAAAATGAGAATTTCACATACGATTTTTGCTTGCTGATATATATGCAATTATATTGAATAAAAATTTTTAGCAACTGATATAATATTTTGGTGGTGATGATGATGATGATAAGAATAATAATAATCTATATGATAAAATTTAAAAATATTAGTTTATATTTGGCTTAAATCTAATAGGAGATATTCTTTTATATAAAATATAAATGTTCAATTATTAATGATACGTATTTTGAAACATGGTAATATCTTGAATCTAAAGTAGTTTGTGGATTTTATTTGAAATTTTCAGTATTGCAAAATTAACGAAATACCATTTTTTAAATGTTTGATTTGATTTAGACTTGATTTCAAACCAAGAATGTTTAAAAAATCTAGCAAGTTAATTCCAATGTTTTGTTATATATGAAATCAAAACGGATTATTATGGTTTTCATGAAAATCTGATCCATTGAGGAGAAGGGTAGGGTGCATCTCTCAATAATGTAGATATTATTGTCTCTAAATCCATCCTATTTCTTCTTTTTTTTTTCTTTCATGGATTAAGATGGCAGTGCTAGCAAAGCAATGTGTGGATGAAGACCCAATTTTGCGTCCAGACATGAAACAAGTGGTGATCAGCCTTGCTCATATTCTATTATCTTCAGTGGAGTGGGAGGCAACCTTGGCCGGAAACAGCCAAGTTTTTAGTGGCCTTGTCCAGGGAAGATGATGAAGCCAGCTTGCCTCACTCATCCACACTGAGTGTCCGCATACGTTTCCGATGTACAGTGCTAATTAAGGTTGGCTTCAAAGAGGTACAGTTTCGGTTTACTTAAGTGTGCTGTTGTTACTTCGACACTTTGAGAACAATCTACCTTGGCAGAAACATTACCATTATAAAAAGAAAAACTAGAACAATGCCAAACATTTTGTTTTTTCATTCTTTGTAGAGATATGATCAATTTGTTAGGCATGTATCTTGCAGTTGTACACGTAATTTTTTTTTTTTTGTTGGAATGGGTTGTGTGATTTGGATTCATGCAAATCATTCGGTTGGATCTTCCCTCACATTCTTGTCGCCTTCTTCAAGTAGGATAAAATGATCGTGGGATATGTTCCTCTTATAGACTCTGTTAAGGCTTTTTTCACGTATTATGGATTCTCATTCCTGGTTATGATGTTTGTCTACAATTTATTGCAAGGCTACATTAGGTATAGCATTTGAGCAACATTTGGATGAACAAGCTATTATAATAAAACACTTCGAAATGGCTGGCTATGAATGAATTTGTCAGGTGTATACATCCTTAGGTCCAAGAAAGCTAGTTGAACCACAAAATGGTAAAAAAGAAAACCACGAAAATTATTATTTTAAGATAATTCTATTAAAAATATAATTTTAGTGGTAACTTAAATTATAGCAATATAGCTATTTCTAAAAAAGCTACCATACCAAAAAAAAACCGTTTGTTCTTTGCAGTTGATTTCTCCTCAAAGCTACACTGGAATGTAGCTCGTGATCATTTTTAGAAATTCACTTTTAGAAGTACTTTCGAAAGTAGTACCTAGAAAAAATGAAGCACCATCCCCGGGCGAAGGACGCGAGGTGAATGGTGATTGGAGCGAAGTATGTACCGAAAAGAAATTTTATTTGATAATTTTACTATAAGACGTACCTGCGTACCACGCATTTGTTTCAACAAAAATCATTACAAAATGAAATCTCAGATTTTATTAGGTAACGATATTTTAATTTTAATTTTTATAATATTTTATATATTATTATTAGTTTACAAATTTTTATGTATAAATATTTATCTTATAATTTATTACGAAGTTTAACTGATCTCAAACAGGTAGAGATTTCTGCGAATAGGGCGTTTTGGGGCTTCCGCTGTCAGGGCAGTGGTGGTTGGATTCGAGCAACAGTAATAATGCTTTCAAAATGCTTCTTCTCGAAACGAAGAAAGAATCTGAATTAGAAATGCTTTCAGAATTAAAAAACCATATATTATGCGATACAACTAGAACAGTGGATAGAAATATTAGATATGCACGTAATGCCAGCACAACAATTTTGCTCGATTCTAAACAAACACCTTATTTCCGCGTTCTTTCTCCATCTTCCCGACCGTGGATGGCCATCACGCGCCGAAGGACGCGAGGATGCGGCGAGGAGCTTCGAAGGGGCGGCGGGAGTGGAGGACGGCGCGGTTGTCCACCAGAAGGACGTTCCCTTTCTTCCAGGGCACGGCGGCGCATCCTTCCTCCGCCATTCTCATGCAATCCTCGACGACGTCGAAAGGGACGGGCGTGCCGTCGCCGAACGTGGCATCGTTCATGTAGTTGCCGTTGGCGTCCTTGTATCTCCAGAGGAAGTTAGGGAATAAGTGGTTGTGCCAAGTCCTTCTCCCGGCTTCGTCCAACCTGAAGGCCGGCCTCGGCCCTGTCGTCGTCTCTACTCCCTTCTCCTTCCATTCCAGTTTTATCCCTTTTTGCTCCGCCCTACAAGAATACCAGGCCCTTCCGGTAACGACGAACTACTCATCCTTGATTGATGATAAGGTAATTGTACATATATATAAAATATACAGGAAGATCATACGTATACGTACAAACCTCTCCTGAGCCACGCTTCTGTCCCTGGTGCAGAAGGTGGACTGCCAACCACGGCCGACGACGCTAGAGTCGTCGTCATCCGCACGCAGAAACCACTTGTCTGTCACACCACGCTCGTCCAGTTTCTTGCAAAAATCAGGATACTTGTTGAGCACCATCTCGTAGACGAGATTGCTGATAATAATCGGAGTTTCGCCTCCGCTCCTGGGCTCTATTTCGCAAAAGAAGAACGCCGTCGACGGGCACTCCGGCAACTGTTTAATTTCCAATTTCGAAATGAATCTGGTTTTAATTAGAACAGGGCGCCATTTTTAATTGGGTATCCAACAGGGCGCCATTTTTAATTGGGTATCCAACAGGGCGAGTGATCGAAAAAGAAAAATCTCACGTGAGCCAGTTCATGGTGTAGAGGGATTTTCTTGGACGGCGGCGCCTCGTTGGCGGTGAACACCCGCCCCACCACTCTGGTCCTGGACGCCGCGCCTCCGAGGAAGGGGAACTCGTCGTAACCGAAGGCCTCCACCACCTGGTCGAAGTCGGAGGCGGTGGCCAGCGGGTACCCCCTGAGAAGCACGGCGCCGCTCGCCCGGAGCAGGGCCTCGATCCTCGGCTTCTGCTGCTTCACCGAGTCCACGAACCGCTGGAGGTCGAGACCGAGGGTGGTCGGCGGTGGAGCGAGCACCGTCGGGAACAGGAATCGCTGCTGCTTGTCCTTCTCCGGCAGAGATATCTGCTTCTGCTCCGGTATCTGGATTTCCGAGAATAATTCGTCGGAGGGGAGTGAGCCGTTGGTGATAGACATGGTTGGTTGTCCGGAGCAGATTGGCGGCAACTGGTGGTGGTTACAGGTGGCGCATTTATATTAACGTCGACCGTGCACAAGACGTTTCGGTCTTGGAAATAAATAAAAGAGGCGCATTCCATGTCGATTTTTCCACAGATCACAGATGCGTCCGAAGACAAGAATAATTTATGACAAAACCGGAGAATTAAACATATAATCGTAAACATTTATGTATTCATTTAAATGTTTCGTAGAAAATAGGCGACGGTCTGTCTGTCTTCCCTTGTGTAACTGCAAACGCCGTTTCATTTACCAATTAAATACTATATGAATTATCAACGGTGATACGTGACATTTCTCGTGAGAGACGGCAGCATATATATTACAGTCGATCTTCAATGTATTTAATTTCAAGTACGAATAAAAAATGCCACCGTCGTGTAAAAAAATTTACCGTAAACGAAGAGATAACTTCAACTCCTTTGGACGAAGACAAAAATATCTTTGCCCATGGCCTTAGATCGAAGAGAGTTTTAATCAACTCTAAAAATTCAATGGAGTTAAAATTAAAATTAGTAAAATAAATAAAGTTAAAGTTATATAGTAATTAAAATAATTTTATATATTAGAATTGATGTAATAATAATGATATTATAAATTTGTATGTAACTAAAATTAAAGTTGAAATAAATGACACCTACGAGGATGGTTAGAAAATCAGAAAAAGAAAAAAATTTCAAAAATTAGCAAATTTGAATAATTAAGAAATCTTATATCTATTTGTGCCACTTACAAAAATAATTTAAAAATAATTTAATTAACGTTTGTATACACCAAGAAAATTCAAAAGAAATTGATAGAAATATAACTTCTACGAAAATGACAATATAATATTTTATAACATTTATACACAGATAAAATATTAACTATCTGTCACGTGAAAGAGACCCCTCAGCTGCTTGTCGGAAAAAAATGTTCTCGGCTTCTCGTCAAAGAAACTTACGTCATCGTAACGGAGACGCTCATCGCGGAAAAGACGCACGTGTTGAAATTAACTATTATTTTTTAAAAATTATTATTATTTTTAAATAATTTTATTATATTAGTGAAATTTTAAATCTAAGATTATAAATTTTAGTAAAAAATCTTTCGATTATTAGGATACAACTTTAACAAACAGTTAAAATTATCTATTACTTTCGTAATTTTTATTGAAATTTCAATAAAAATTTGGAAAAGTCTATAAAAGTTTACATTATCTACGGGTTGCTTTCGGGTAGTATTTGTTAAGTAATAAAATTAGATGATGTAAGTATTATATTTTTTAAGAAATTATATAATTTATAATATAAATTTTTAAATTAATTTATAATATGAAAATTATTTAACAAATATTATTATATATTATTGTAATACATAATAAAAAATAAAGATACACCTTAAAAAATATTTAAACAAACACTACCGAGAATTTTGTATTGACATAACACTAGACCTACAAAGCCAATGGGTCGACCCAGACATGGCCTGTTAGCACGAAAAACATTTTTCGTGCCAATTAATGGTACAATATTATTCGACATGATTTTTTTAATTAATTTATTATTTATATATATTTAATATTTACTTCAGACTTCAGTTCTTTACTTCTTCCAATTTTCCCTTATTCTTCTCTCCTCATATTCAGTTCTTTCCTTCCCTTCCTTTCTTCGACTTTTCTTCTTAAGACCCAACGTCGCGACTTGGCTGTCGACCCAATGACTTGGTGGTCGGCTTAGGCACTTTGACTTTTTCTCTTCTTCTTCTTCTCTTCTTTAGACTTCATTTCTTCCTGTCTTTCCTTCTTCTTCTCTCCTCTTCTTCAGTTTTTCCCTTCCCCTCTCAGCTCTTCTTTCTAGGACTCGGTGTCGTGACCTGACGACCGGCCCAGGCACTTCGACTCTTCCTCTTTTCTTTAGACTTCAATTTTTCACTTCTTCTGGTCTTCCCTTCTTCTCTCCTTTTCTTCAGTTCTTCCAATCTTCATTTCCCTTCTTTGGCTCTTCTTCTTGAGACCCAGCATCGCAACCCGGCTATTGGCCTAATGACCTGGTAGTCGACTCAATGACCTAGTGGCAGGCCCAGGCATGGTTCCCAAGCTCACTTGCCAGTGCACACGACTATTCACCCTACTGGCTGCACGACCCGGCGACTAGTCCCCCCCACCCCACTCGTGACCCAACAACTGTTTCCCCCCACCGGCCCTCACGATTGTCCCCCTCGCCCTCTCTGACAGCTCACCTCATAGTCTCGTGCTAGGTTAGGTTATGTCTATTTCGTGCTAAAATTCATGTCGTGCTACTTGAAGGTCCGACTTAGACACAACCCACGACACGAATAATTATTTGTGCCATATCGTTGATTGACATGGTCAAATCATGTTAGCTCATCGACCCAATTGACAACTCTAGTGTCAGCATTAACTACGTACGTATTCGAACCCAAAAATAGCTTACAACTTAGTCGTATTGAATATCAATATAATATTTAAAGAATTTTTTTTAAAATTAAATTATTTCTATTTAACCGAATGCACCGAAAAAAGGAAAGAATGATAACAATCAGGTGCATTTAGAAATATTGAAATTTAAATCAAGCAAATCGCTTAACACAAATTTTTAAAATAAGGTTACAATCTTAAAAAAAGTCTCATAATTACTAAGAGACCACTTTAGTGATGAAGTAATGACATTGTTAAATTTTTGCTCAGTAAATTTATCGAATTCCTTTCCATAGATAATTACTTTAAATCAAATCGGTAATTATAAAAAGTTAAAATGTAAAAGTTGTGGTCTAGCAATTGGCGAGAAAAAAAGTTTGTAGGTTCGTTTGACATAAATTTTAATATATAAAATTTAATTATTTAAATTACTATGTAATTTTAATTTTACCCGTAAAAGTGAAACTAAAGGTGTCAATAAGTTGTGCTACGTCGACCTGAGTTTTTTTGTGGCCAGACATTATTTGTGTTGGATTGGGTCAAGCCTAGCCTTTGGATCGATGGTCTAGGTACAACCTATCTAGGTTCGTGTCACGTCATGTTAGATTAAATCCAACATCATTTAATTTTTAATTATATTTTTATTTAATTAAAAAGTAATATAATATTAATATAATTTTTAAATACTATAATATTATTAAAGGTTGGATTAAACCTACGATCATGAATCTTTTATTAAAAAACTCAAACCACTAAACTATAAATAATATGTATAACTTAATATATATATATATTAAAATAAATACAAATATTTTAAAAATTGTAAAATTATTTTTGTATTGTGTTGTGTTGTACTGTACTAACATGAAAATTCCAAAGATTGGCTCAAACACAATTCATCGAACCATATTGGACTGTACCAACCTAAGTAGACACGATTTAATTGATATTTCTACGTGAAACTAATTTTAACTTTAAATATTTTCTAACTCTATTGAAATTCACCTCAAATGAATTAGTGGTCTAGCTTGTTGCAACTACTTATGTGCTTCATAAATGGATAAAGTTGTGTACTTATTTTACTGATCTATTCATGTGCGTTTTCTTCGCTTTATTTATTTCCCCTCCTTTTGTTTTCTCCTCCCCACATATTATGTTCTTCAAGAGGACTCATGTGATCTATTTTTTCACTTTATTTCCTTTTCTTCCATTTTTCTTTCTTTCGTTCTTTCCTTTTCCGCTTTCCTTCTTGCTTCCGAAATGCAGCTCCTTTTTTTATTCCATTCTCCTTGTTTTCATTTACCCCGTTACTTTTCATTTTATTTTGTCCTCACATTTTTTCGTTTTTTTAATCATTATTATTAACCTTCCATTCTGTTCTATACTTTTTTTTTTTTTTCTTCTTTCTCTTTTTTATTTTTTATTATTCTCCGTCCTTTTTTTCACAGGTAACGAGTCACCATTTTCTTCTTCATTATCTTTTTCTTTTTATTATTTTCACTTTCTTCGTTCCCTACCTTCTTCTCCCTCTTTTCTCCCGACCGGCCGTTCGCAGCTCATCTCCGGCGGCTATCCCGCCTTGCTTCTTAGAGTTATAAGGTAAGTTTTATTATCTAATAAAGTTAAATTCTATAATAAATTATAAGATAAAAACTTTTATACAAAGATAAACCGTAAAATCTTGTAAACGAAGTTTGATTTGTTTTATTAATGTTGATGAAGATAATAAAAAGTTGTTTTGAATTTGTGCATCATTGTCCATTTAGTTGTTAATCTTCTTAACATTTATTCACTGTAACTTCAATAGAAAAATATAACAATAAATTATAAGAAGACTAAGATTAATAAATCATATATTAAATTACTTTTCACGTATACATTTAAAAATTGTAATGATATTGAAGTGAAGTATGTACCGAAAACAAATTTTATTTGATAATTTTACTATAAGACGTACCACGTATTGTTTCAGAAAAAAAATCATTACGAAATGAAATCTTAAACTTTACATGGTAACGATTTTTTCATTTTAATAATTATTTTATGTATTATTATCGTTTTACAAATATTTTATATATAAATTTTTATCTTATAATTTATTAAAAAGTTGAGCTGATAGTAGAGATTTCTGCGAATAGGGCGTTTTGGGGCTTCCGCGGTCAGGGCAGTTGTGGTTGGGTTCGAGCAACAGTGATGCTTTCAAAATGCTTCTTCTCGAAACGAAGAAAGAATCTGGATTAGAAATGCTTTCGGAATTAAAAAACCATATATTATGCGATACTACTAGAATAGGGGAGAGAAATATTAGATATGCACGTTTGGCACGTGTTCCACGTCAATGCCAGCACAACAATTTTGTTCGATTCTAAACAAACACCTTATTTCCGCGTTCTTTCCCCATCTTCCCGAACGTGGATGGTCATCACGCGCCGAAGGACGCGAGGATGCGGCGAGGAGCTTCGAAGGGGCGGCGGGAGTGGAGGACGGCGCGGTTGTCCACCAGAAGGACGTCCCCTTTCTTCCAGGGCACGGCGGCGCATCCTTCCTCCGCCATTCTCATGCAATCCTCGATGACGTCGGAAGGGACGGGCGTGCCGTCGCCGAACGTGGCATCGTTCATGTAGTTGCCGTTGGCGTCCTCGTATCTCCAGAGGAAATTAGGAAATAAGCTGTTGTGCCAAGTCTTTCTCCCGCCTTCGTCCAACCTGAAGGCCGGCCTCGGCCCTATCGTCGTCTCTACTCCGTTCTCCTTCCAATCGAGCTTCATCCCTTTTTGCTCCGCCCTACAAGAATACCAGGCCCTTCCGGTAACGACGAACTACTCATCCTTGATTGATGATAAGGTAGTACATACGTATGTACCCATACATACCTTTCTTGAGCTACGCTTCTGTCCTTGGTGCAGAAGGTGGATTGCCAACCATGCCCGACGGCGCGAGAGTAGTCGTCACCCGCACGCAGAAACCACTTGTACAACACATCATGCTCCTCCAGTTTCTTACAAAAATCAGGATACTTGTTGAGCACCATCTCGTAGACGAGATTGCTGATGATAATCGGAGTTTCGCCTCCGCTCCTTGGCTCTATTTCGCAAAAGAAGAACGCCGTCGACGGGCACTCCGGCAACTGTTTAATTTCCAATTTCGAAATGAATCTGGTTTTAATTAGAACAGGGCGCCATTTTTAATTTGGGTATCCAACAGGGCGAGTGATCGAAAAAGAAAAATCTCACGTGAGCCAGTTCATGGTGTAGAGGGATTTTCTTGGACGGCGGCGCCTCGTTGGCGGTGAACACCCGCCCCACCACTCTGGTCCTGGACGCCGCGCCTCCGAGGCTGGGGAACTCGTCGTACCCGAGGGCCTCCACCACCTGGTCGAAGTCGGAGGCGGTGGCCAGCGGGTACCCCCTGAGAAGCACGGCGCCGCTCGCCCGGAGCAGGGCCTCGATCCTCGGCTTCTGCTGCTTCACCGAGTCCACGAACCGCTGGAGGTCGAGACCGAGGGTGGTCGGCGGTGGAGCGAGCACCGTCGGGAACAGGAATCGCCGCTGCTTGTCCTTCTCCGGCAGAGATATCTGCTTCTGCTCCGGTATCTGGATTTCCGAGAATAGTTCGTCGGAGGGGAATGAGATGTTGGTTACGGCGGCGGTGATAGCCATGGCTGGTTCGTTGTTGGGAGCAGGTTGTGGGAGAGGATAGATAGTGGGAGGCTGGGTCGCATTTATCAACGTGTTGCGCCTTGCGTGCACGAGACGTCGTATCACGTTAAAATACAAGTTGATGCCACGCACGTGTTATATTTCTGACAATGCTAATAGATTAAACAAGTTGAAGTTTATATTTTTAAATTTAATATATTTTTTAAGATAAAATTTTTTTAACCGTAAAAATCTTTTTATTATTATTATTATTATTATTAAAATATATATTTAATATAATAAAAAACTTATTAACCAACACACCTCAGCTGATACGAAAACTTGCAATGATCGACGACCAGCACGTGAAATGAAAGAAAGGAAAAAAATCCCAATTGGGCATGGTGACATCATCAAGAAGAAAGGAGGCAGCACTCCACTCGGCGTGCGCATGCGATCCATCAGGCCATCTCTACACATAAGAAAGGTGGAGATCCAGGTCACATGGTTTACAAATTTTACAAGTTTTTCTAAATATAACATATAAAAAGGAAAACGCATGAAAAAATAAAAAATAAAAAAATTTATTTTTATTAAGTATTGGGTGTGAATAGTTACATGTGTATATTTGATAATAAGATATTTTAATTTTAAATACGGTACAAAATTAAAAATTAAATTTTATAATAATTTATAAATTAAAAATTTATACGATAATAATAATATTACGTAAAAATTTATATAAAATTAAAAAAATGGTTGACAAATAAAATTAACCGTGAACACGTTCATCGCATCCACCCCCATCTAACCGTCCTCTCCGTAGTGGACCAAACTCTTAAATGACGATCTTGACTGAAAAGCACCACTCTGCTACCCATCGAAAGAATAACGCACATGCTCATTGAAAAAAATAACGCACGTGTTGAAGTTAGACGCCGTTATCATAATTTTATTAATAAAAAATTGCTATCGCGAAGAGAGTCCATTTTTCTTTTTTCTTTCAACATTAAACTATTAAAGTAGTCGTCGGTGTGAAAAACAACGTATGAAATTTAATTTTAATAAATTATTTTATGATAAAAACAACAGGTGAACGTGGTATTTACGAGAACTCAAAAATCATATCGAAAATATATTTTTAAAATAATCATAATAAAAATAATTAAGAATCCATGCGTCCACAATTATCTTTATAAAAAATGCTTAAATGCTTGCCCCACGAGTGCCGGACTTGTAACGATGACATGGCATTGATAAAATTGATTTGTAGGAGGAGTTTGTGTCTTCCGTAAATTAATGGAAATTTTTTTTTCTCGTTGAAATATTAAAAATGTAAATTATTCTTAATTTTTTTAAAATTAAATATAAATTTTTTATAAAATTCACAAATACTCTTATAAAATTTTTCATTTCCATATTTTTAATATTTCAAAAATAAAAAATTTCTAAATTTTTCTTTTCATTAATTTTCAAAAAAACATAACCCCCTCCTTAATACCGTACCTACCCCTCATAAATGATTTTGAATAACATATGATTTAATGGTAGAAATTCAATTTCCACCAATTATATTTTTCACAATTTTTTACTGATTCTCAGTGCACAAACCCCAAAATGCTTGTAATGATATGATTTTTTTTTAACTTTTTAATGCTATTTAATTCAATCTTAAGAAGACTGTAATATATCATGATAAAGCTAACGAACTTTGGGCCAACCTTCAAGATAATTTTTTTCCAGGGAATACTTTGGGAACCTATAATACGAGAAAAGAGCTTGTTAACCTTTTTCAAGGTTAAAGATCTGTTATTGCCTATTTTAACGTTTGACCGAAAATCACAATTTCGTTTGCAGTGCTTCTTGATCATATTTGGGAGAAAAAGAAGATGAAAAATTGTTTCAGTTTCTTGTAGGTTTAAATAAGGAGTATGATAATGTTAGGGGTCAAATCTTTTTCTTTTTTAATTTCAAAACAAAAGCGAAGTAAGAATGGTGAAAGAGATATTAACTATGTGGTATTGTATGTTGATAAAGCTAAAGGAAATAACAATAAATTAATGCAAAAATCACAACAAGGACAATGGAAGTTTTGAAAAAGCTCTATGTTCTAATTGTAAAAAAGCCAAAATTTTGATTGAAAAATGTTACTAGTTAAAAGACTTCCCACCAGAACATAGGTTAATTACATAAGAAGCATATTTCAAATGATAACAAAAGACAACAAATCTATCAACAATGTGACTAATCAAGATGTTGATCAATCTATAAGAAAAGTTAATACTAAGATCACACTAGAAAGGTATAAACAGTTTCTGGTTTTCCTTCGTGAAAGCAAGAAAACTACAACATATTTTGTTAATTGTTGTGGTGAGTTAACTGCCCTTTGTAGTACCATTACTGAAGATGCTTTTTTTCATTATGTTAGAACCACGATCAAATTTGTTCTAGTTTAAATGCAAACTTTCATAAAAGAATATGCCAGAAATATAGTTAATCTACCGAATAATGATGAAGTTGTTATCTCGATCAGGTGAAGTAAAATTAAATCAGAAAATTAAACTTGAAAATGATTTTTATTTTCTTCATTTTATGGAAGAGTTAATGTTTTTTGGAAATCAATGAAAAGAAAAATCTAAATTTTTTTTATTATTGAAATTTTAAAAATCTGAAAATAAAAAATTTTATGAGATAATTTGTATACCTTATGAAAATATAAAAAAATTTATATTTAATTTTTAAAAAATTAAAAATATTTTAATAATAAAAGGTTTTAAATTTTCTTTTTCACTAATTTAAACTCCGTCAATCTCATGTTCATAACTAAAATCACAAAAGCTTTAAATTACCTTTTTTTTTCTAATTATTACATTTTTCAAGACCTCACCATTAGAAGAACGATTCAAAGCTACTGGAATCCACCAGAGACAAGAAGTGAAGAAAACAGGCTGGAATCCGCCAGCATTACAATCGGAATCCACCTTCTACAGAATAATGAAACTCAAAATACGATTCATAGCATACATACTATGCTGAGTTTATTTTAAAGACAAATCTTTGATAACCGTTGGAGGCAACGGTCACGGGGGACGAGATTCACGGCGTCAGTGGTCCGTGCGTACCATTCATATTGAACGTGCTTCCATGTATGGCATTGATGGCTTTCCACGTACGGCTCCCATGACGGTTGGCCTTCCATGCTAGGTATTTTTTAACGTTGAAGTTTCCATGCATGGCTTTGCTGACGTGGCATTGTCCGTAAACGACAGTTGTCCTCCATCACATTCGTGTTTGAAAACTACGACATGCGATGGTATTGCTAAAATCTATTCATTTACTTCTTCTTTTTTACCATTTCAACGCTGGTATTTAAAATCTACAAGTTAAACAAACAAGCTTTAAATCCAGAGCAACGACTTTTTTTCACACATGCACGACGTTGAGATACCAAGCTGCGATGCGGTGAGGTGGCCACCATTTGTCTCTAAGCAACGTTTGTTTTCTGCGTCATACCGTGCAAGCACGTTTCTTCTACGTACGCATGCCTCCAGCGCATGAAACGAAGCGTACACGTTCCGACGTGCTTCGAAATGGTTCACTTGTCACAACGAGCGTACTCGTAGTGATGATTGAGAAAATTTGTTGTTTGGCATGTTCACTTTTTTTTATTTTAAATTTTTAAAAATAATTTAATTTCATGTTATGTGTATTTTTTAATTTATTTTTTTTTATTAAAATTATTATTTTTATCTTAAAATTGTTTAACTAAAAATCATTTTTTTACACTGGAATTTGTGAACGATGTCGAAGAAGTTGAAGTCAATAGATAATAAATTAGATGAGTGTGGATTTTACATTTTTATTTATTATGTTGATACAATTTTTTAGATTTTTTTTTCTTAAGTTGAAAGTGGTCTATTATATCAATAAAATTTAATTGAATAATTGAAAGTGTTTTCATACTATGTTATGAGTAGGGTTGACATCGTCATACAGGTGATGTGGGACTATTCGTCTCAATACTTAATCTCACTCAATTAAGACAGACATACGTGTCTTATAGATAGAGTGCACAACGTAACTCTGATACCAAATTGAAAGTGATCTCATATATCAACAAAATTTAGTTGAGTAGAAAATATTTCCATACTATGTTATAAGTAGGGTTGATATTGATACTGGTGATGTGGGACTATTCGTCCCAATATCATTTTTTTAAAAAATAATTACAGTGAAAGCCAAAATTTATATATTAGGTAAGCTTAAAATTTATGATTTTTAGATTGATATAATTTTTGAAGTGAAATTTTTTATTTTTCTGTTTGTAAAAATCTCTATTTCTATTTATAGTAAAAATCTTTACAAATTTTATTCTCAGATTTCATTTATTTCAATTTCAACTTTAATTCTACGTAAATTTTTAAATTTATTATTATTACACAAATTTTAATATATAAATTTTCATCGTTCTAATTACTACGTAGCTCTTCTAATTCCATTTATTTTACTAACACTAGTTTTAACTTTCGAAATTAACTAAAACCCTTTCCAAACAAAGTTTGAACCTTGATCGATTTACGAGAGGTGGAAGTTTCAACTTTGGAAATAATCCCCAAATGTGCTGCAACCAGAAATGAGAGTAAATCCTCAATTGTACTGCAACCAAAAGTTGGAGTAAATCCTTGAAGCCGCCTGCTATCACCAACAACCTTTCAAGGCTTTCGTGTGGTATATACGACCACTAGCTGTAAGTGCTTCCACCTAATTTTCTTCTTCTCGAACATATGATGGCAACGTCACCTACCAAGTCGTGACCTTTCCCTTTCATTTCCAACGAATGGTGTTCCGTTAGATTGTGCAAGAAATAACGGTAGTAACAATGAAACCAATAATCGATTTATTTTGCGTTAATCAGTTAAGAGCAGAAGAAAAAATATATCACCATAGTTTTGATACCATGATGAATAATCGAAATCAAGAGATAACAGCGTGAAAATTGAGAAAGAAGAAGAATGTGGATTGTGTCTTAAGGTAGCTCTAAACAATACATGGTAACGGAAGAAACAAAAACAAAATAGCATACATACTATTCACAAATAACTCGGATCCATAGAATTACAGATCCATAAAAAAAATCTCCATCTAATTAATGTTTTATATATGATAGTTGTTTAAAAAAAATTATCTCTGTGTTTTTATATATTTATTATAATATATTATATCTTATTTTAAGTTTCAAGTTAAAACTTGATATTTTTTGGTTATTTTCAAAAAAAATATCATGTTTCTGCCGACACAATGCTGCATACGTTTTCTTTTTCGAAACACGGATTTTCTGTAAAATACCGCATTTAAAACATTGTCTACAATATCACTTTGCATTAAAATTTCAAATTAGAGTATCTGAGATACATCATTAAACGTGTGCTTGGACTTTAATGCTTGTAGAATATTTTATTTAAAGTTAAATTCAAGTCGTATTCTGGCAAAGGTACATTGTATGAATAATATATTAAAAAAAAACCCCGCCCAGATCTATAAAAACAACACATGTTCCTTGGGGCGGCGCGTGGTAGGCGGTCGTCGTGGCGGGGCGGCTCCGGTGTGGTGCTCTTTCTCCGCTTGAGTTCCTGCACCGCCCATTCCTTCTCTTCCTCCTCCCCGGAGTCGCGGAGTCTGACGACGGCATCGAAGAAGACGATGGAAGCCGCCAACGGAGGCTCCGTGGTGGATTGCAAGTCGGACGTTAGCAGGGGCGTCAGGGACGTCTACGGCGGGGAACGCGCCACCGAGGACCAGCTCGTCACCCCTTGGACCTTCTCCGTCGCGAGGTAGGTGACCAAGCAACTGCACCAGATCTCTCCCGCCTCTTCCCGTGGCCACCGGTTTTTGACGGGTTGGGGTGGGTGAGCACGTGTAGTCTTTCGACGGATTGGAACTTTTGGAAACGCACAGATGGAGAGAGAAAGAGAGTTGGATCTGGTTTGCCGTTCATTTTGTTGTTGTTGTTCTTCTTCTTCTTCGTTAGGTTAGGCTTGGCTTTGTTAACCAAGCTTTTGTTGTGAAATCGTAATGGATGAATCATGAGTTCCTTTTATCAGGTCGTTGTTGCGACCCCGATTTCATCAGGAATTTAGAGTTGGAATTTGGTCTTAGACATGTCAGGTGTTCCTCTGGAAGCAGAAATTCATAGCTAGGTTAATAATGAAGTTTGCATTGATGATAGTTGTGAAGCTTGCGGGTGATGAATTGTGCTACTTTTGATTCTCAGTGGGTATACATTGTTGAGGGATCCACACCACAACAAAGGCCTTGCTTTCACAGAGAAGGAGAGAGACGCGCACTACTTGAGAGGCCTTCTGCCTCCCGCTTGCATCACTCAAGAACTACAGGTTGGTTGCTTTACCTACCTAGGCCACTTCATCCTCGCTTTTGGGAAAGCCTTTTAGCCAAACCTTTTGTTCATGTTTGTTCCTCAGGAGAAGAAGCTAATGCATAATCTCCGTCAGTACAAGGTTCCTCTTCAACGTTATACCGCAATGATGGATCTTCAGGTACTTGCGCAGGAGTTCGTTCTCTTCCTTGATCCCATTATATATCTGCTTGTCTTCAAAGGATGCTTTAGGTGAGTCTTTTCTAGATAATTCTCAATCCAACTGCAGGAGAGAAATGATAGACTTTTCTATAAGCTTCTTATTGACAATGTCGAAGAGCTGCTTCCAGTTGTTTACACGCCAACGGTTGGTGAGGCGTGCCAGAAGTATGGGAGCATTTTTAGGCGTCCTCAAGGTCTTTACATCAGTTTGAAAGAGAAGTATGATCATGCTTCTTGCTCTATGTTTGTAAAACCACACGATGATGGTCTCTACATCAGTTTCAAGGATGTTATATTTGCTTGCTTGGCAGGGGAAAGGTTCTCGAGGTGTTGAAGAACTGGCCCGAAAGGAGCATTCAGGTTATTGTTGTCACGGATGGTGAACGAATTCTGGGTCTTGGAGATCTTGGATGCCAGGTAAAGCTGATTCAAGTGTTTATACATTGTAATCATTTCACTTCTTGTTTTCTTGTTTGTGTTGTTCTTCTGACGAGATGCTGATAGGGAATGGGAATCCCTGTGGGCAAACTGTCACTTTATACGGCCCTTGGAGGACTTGAACCTTCTTCTGTAAGTTTGATTTCCATATATCTTTTTGTAGGCTAGCTTATGTTCATCCTGATTACTATCATTGTGCTTAGTAATCTGTCATCATCATTAAGGAAGTTTAACTGTGAAAAATGCATGTTTGATTGCAGTGCTTGCCTATAACAATTGATGTGGGAACGAACAATGAGAATCTATTGAATGATGATTTTTATATTGGGCTTAGGCAGAAGAGGGCAACTGGGGAGGTATTATAAGCAATCATGTTGCAGTGATCACGAAATTATGCATTAACTGACTTAATGCTGCCCTTGCACCCATAAAACCAGGAATATTCAGAACTTCTGCAGGAATTTATGTCTGCTGTGAAGCAAAATTACGGAGAAAGAGTCCTCATTCAGGTTAATTTTTAAAACTGCTAGGTTTATAATGTTCATCTCAATTACCTTCCAGCATATTGCAGAGAGCCATTTGTTGTAACTCAAGCTTTCCTCTGTACATGCAGTTCGAAGATTTTGCTAACCACAATGCATTTGAATTGCTGGCTAAGTACAGCAAAACACATTTGGTCTTTAATGATGATATTCAGGTTGAAAAATGTTTTTAAATACACAATGTTTTTGGTTGTCTAATTTTGGCTGTTGAATAGGAGAATCATAGCAACATTCTCTGTTTGCAAATAACATTTTGATCGATTCACTGTAAATTCCTACAGGGGACTGCTTCCGTGGTCCTTGCAGGGCTTGTTGCAGCATTGAAGTTAACTGGGGGAAGCTTAGGTGATCACACTTTCTTATTTCTGGGGGCTGGTGAGGTTAGTTGACAGTTCCACTCTTTTTTTTCGTATATACTGCATTTAACCGAATATATTGATCCAAATAATATTTCCATGACCATGATTATTTGTTGAGGTTAGTGGCCTTACACCCTTAGTATTTTTTTAAATTTCATGGTGATCATTTAGTTGATCTGATTGATGGAGTGTACACATCTAGCAAATGGTTCTTTCTAATATCCAGTTACTTTACTTACCATTTCTATATAATTCTCATGTACAATTAATTGATTATACTTGCAGGCTGGTACTGGTATTGCAGACCTCATAGCTCTTGAGATGTCGAAACAAGTATGAAGTTGTTTGGTCCCTGCCTGTCTGCCTGCCTGAAATCTTAGTTCTCTATTCTGAATGTTTGTTATAGGTTTATCACTAAGTTAGTGGTTGATGTGTTATGTTATTTTGTTACAGACAAAAGTTCCTATTGAAGAAACTCGAAAGAAGATCTGGCTTGTGGATTCCAAGGTAAAAATAACAGCATTCATAGATGTTAAGCAAAACCTATAGCCAAATTATCAACCAAGTTTTTACTTCCGTTATTACAGGGATTGATTGTTGCTTCACGTAAGGAGTCCCTTCAGCATTTTAAGACACCTTGGGCTCATGAACATGAACCTGTCAAGGCTCTTGTGGATGTTGTGAAGGTGTGAATTTCTGTTGCCCTTTTTGCTTCCGATTAGTAAAAACATGTAGCTGATTGAGATAAAATATCTCGCTTGTTTTTAGTAACCATACGTCAGAATGTATGAAACTTGCATCTTGCTGTTTCTTTGGTGAAGAGTATAATCACAGGATGGCCTCAAATTTATCTTATACTCTTGAAATGCTCCCACATTGATAATTAGTTAAAAAATTTGTACATTTATATAGATAATAGACACCTCTACTCTTTAATAATTGATTTTAATTGGATGCCTGGCATTTCTACATATATGAGATGATTATCGGTAATTTTATTGCTTTGAATTGTTTTTTATGCATCTTACCTCAGGCAATCAAACCTACCGCGTTGATTGGAACCTCTGGTGTGGGTGGTACATTCACAAAGGAGGTTGTTGAAACCATGGCTGCTCTGAATGAGGTATCCCATACGCTGCATTCGTTTTTTGATCTAGTAGTAGTCCATCCCTCTACCTTTTCACCGTGCTAAAACGTTTTTTCAAATATCTGTGCAACAAATGCAGAAGCCTGTTATCTTTGCACTTTCAAATCCCACATCACAGTCTGAATGCACTGCCGAGGAAGCATATTCATGGACCCAAGTAAATCGCTGCCATTTATCCTACACAACTGAACTTCCTTCAATTTGATTACGATTTCATTGAAGAAAATATTCTTGCTGATTTTCAGGGCCGTGCAATTTTTGCAAGTGGCAGCCCATTTGATCGTGTTGAATACCAAGGAAAAACTTTCGTACCTGGCCAGGTTGATTTTGGTCTTCTCTTTCATCTTATTCAGTGAGAAGGATGTATTTTATACAGCTACAAGGAAATTTGATAGAATTAGTTTCTGATACCCATTTGCGATTTTTGTGTTCGTTTATCCAGTCAAACAATGCCTACATTTTCCCGGGGTTTGGCCTGGGACTTGTGATGTCAGGAGCAATTCGTGTGCACGATGACATGCTTCTGGCTGCCTGTGAGTAAAACCTACATCTTGAAAGCTACATCCCTATTAAACTTTTACTCTGGTTATGTAGTTTGTGAAATTTTACAATAGTTGGTTAGTTCATCAGTGATTTGTTTTCTCTTCTTTTATTAGTATCGTTAATGTAGCTGAAAAATAATGGCAATTAGAAAGCAATTTGGGATGGACTGATAGATAGTTCAATCCAGTTTAATAAAAGCACACATTATTATTGCTTGTTAGTATCCTTAGTTTGTGTTGTGTCTGCTGGAACAGCGGAGGCCTTGGCTAGACAGGTTACGGATGAGAATTTCGAGAAGGGACTGATATATCCACCATTTTCGAATATCAGAAAGATATCGGCGAGGATTGCTGCCAATGTTGCTGCCAAGGCATATGATCTAGGTGCATTTCTGGTTCTCTCTGTTTACCCATATGATTGCTCGTACTCATAACATTGCTGATCTGCAGGGTTGGCAAGCCATCTCCCTCGCCCACAAGATCTTGTGAAATTTGCGGAGAGTTGCATGTACAACCCAGTCTATCGGAACTACCGTTGAGATTTGATTTTTCTGCCCGAACGTGATCGATGTGTTGGGTTTAATTGAAATAAATACCCAATAGGATATATCTATCGATCCCATCACATTTTATTGTAACAGTTGGTGTTACTAGTTGTTAAAGTTATTTGTTTATTGTTTATTTTATTGTGTATGGACGGTTGCACCACGTTTCCTTTAAGTACTCTTCATGTGGCCTGTTTTCGGTCGCCTCTTTTCGCAGAACTATCTCACTTGTTACTTTGCCGGTCTTTGTCTTCACATGGTATTAGCCTTCTCTCGATTCTGTCGATGACCACCGACGATGTACATCATCCGTCTCCATCGCCAGCCTTAAGCACCGATCCTCCACCAACACTTCCACAGTCCTTCAACCCCTCCAACCATTTTCCCACTCCCATGGACAAGTCATCCTACTTGGCCTGGTGGCGTCAGTTTTTAACCCTTCTTCGCCTTCATCGTCTTCAAGATGTTATCACCCCTTCTCCTCCTACCTCCATTAATGCCGACGTTGACCAACTTGTCCTTAGTTGGATCATCGCTACTGTCTTTGCAGATGGTGTAGGGTATCTAGAATATGCTTTTCTCCTTTGAGACTGCTTCAGAAGCTTGGTCCCTTCTTGAACGCCGCCTGTCCCCCAGCTCTCACGTCCATGTTCGCACTCTACTAGATACCCTACACCATCTGCAAAAGACTCTTGATGTCTCTATGCTGGATTTTCTCCTTAAAGCGACGTCTACTGCTGATATGCTTCGCTCTGCTGGAACCGACATTGCTGATGCTGAGCTAGTCTCGTATGTTCTTCGCGGCCTTGGAGTTGAGTACAAGTCTTTCATTACTTTTGCTCATCTTCGTGGCTCTTTATCCTTTGATGATCTTTACGATCTCCTTTTTCGCGGCCTTTTATTGATACTTTGTGCTCCACCTTCGAGTGTCGTCGGCTTGGTTTCCCTTCCACCTTCCTTGGAATGGACCTTGTCCGTCGCTCTCATGGTCTTCTTCTCACGCAGCAACACTATGCCCTTAAACTCTTGTCGCGCTTCGGCATGACTTTTTGTACTCCTGTTTCTACGCCCCTTGTTGCAGTTTCTCTCCCTGCTCAGCACAATGGTGACCCGTTACCAGTGCCCACAACTTATCGCCAGATGGTCGGTACTTTGCAATACCTTACGATTACTCGTCCCGATTTATCTTTTGCGGTGAATTTCGCTTCCCAGTTTCTCGCACAACCTCGCACCTTCAAGCGGTTAAGCGTATCTTCCGGTATGTTAAAGGTACCTCTCAAGCCAGTCTCCATCTTGCACCATCCTCCTCCTCCCTCTTGGCTTATTCTGATGCTGATTGGGCCACCGACCTTGATACTTGCCGCCTCGCCGGTCGGTTACTGGTACTACCATCTTCCTCAGTACCAATCTTCCTCATTGGCGGGCCTCCAAACATTGCATTGTGAGCCGCTCTTGTGCCGAAGCCAAGTATCGTGCTCTTGCCTCCACTGCTGCTGAGCTCCGATGGTTCTATCTCTTACTTTGCGAACTAGGGATTCGACTTGCTGATTCTCCTCAACTTATCTCAGATAGCAAGTGGGCTCTTGCCATCACGCTCATCCCCGTTGTGAATGCGTGGACCAGACACAGACATTGATCTTCACTTCGTTCGAAAATTATTCTACCGTTGCGCACTTCGACCTCACTACGTTTGTTCCACTCTCCAGCTCGTCGACATCATGACCAAAGCCTTGCCGCATGATCATCATCGTTTTCTCTCCTCCAAACTAAGGCTTCACTCAGTCGACTCTTGCGATTGATGTTACGCTTAGTTTGTGGGGGACTGTTAAAGTTATTTGTTTATTGTTTATTTTACTGTGTATGGACGGTTACGACTTTTCCTTTAAATACTCTTTGTGCGGCCTGTTTTTCGTTGCCTCTTTTCGCGGAACCATCTCGCTTGTTTCCTCGCCGGTTTTCGTCTTCACACGAGTGAGGACATGATCGATCCAATACCAAGACAGTACCCTACCGTGAGTTCAGAAACTGTAATCCTGGAAAAAAATTGCAGTTATTTAGCTGATGATAATGTTTTTGCCGAGGTTGAATCTTCTAATTTTTTGTCGAGGATCAATTGTTAACGTTTACAATAAACGTTTTTTTAAAATATGAATATAAATATCAGAATTTTTGATTGTATTTGCTGTGTATTGTAGTGGTATACGTAGAAGGAAAAAAAAACTCTTTTTATAATTAAAAATAATCATAGATGTTTATTGTATGATTTAGGTATATATATATCAATTTCAAATTTATTAATATGAAAGATTACGTCGAAATAAATAAAGTTTTCGTCATTGACAAAGTTGAAATTACCTGAAAAATGCGTTTATGATGTTTTTTAGTTATAAATGTCTATAATAATATTTAATTTTATAAAAAGAAAGACGAGTTACGTATGGCTACTGACGGCATGCTTCCTTCAAGTTCAAACAAGCAACGCAGCCTACTTTCAGGCAATTTAGAAGGTTAAAAACCATCTCATCTTCTAACCTTAAGATTATTAACTTGATATTCTCTAATACATTACATCTTGTCCGTTCCTAATTTTTTGTATTCACAAATGGTAAAAGCCTGATGTTGTTTAAATAACGATTAATCCAAATGGAAATTCTAGTTGAACTCTTGAAACTATGTTGATGTCATGGATGGAACCTTTGCAAGTAAACTGATTGATTTAATTAAGATCCCAGTTTCACTCGGATGCATTTGATTTTTTTAGGCCTTCGGTGTGGTTATGTCACTTGGTTTTTCAGGATTTTTTGTGCTGTGCTTGGTTTCAACTTTGGATATCTCATTACTATTGTTTATTTGACTTTCCTTTAATTGCCAAAAAAAAAAAAACGTAAAACCCCCGTGACCACCAGAAATGGCAGATACTTTTACAATACTAGTAATTTAAACCTTTATTAAAATTTAAATATTGAGATAAACTATGAATATGACTACTTATGGTTGAAAGTGGTCTCATATATCAATACAATTTAGTTGAGTAGTTGAAGAGATTTTTCCTATGTTACAAGTTTAATCTTCATCGGTAAGATATCTGATGTTGGACTATCATTCAACACTCATTTTCACGTACACAATAAGTGTTTTTTTTACTTTTTCATGAGAGGTAGGTCCTACGACTTGATGCTTTGATATCATGTTGAAAATGATCTTATATATCAACAAAATTTAACTGATTAGTTGAAGAAATTTTCATTATATTATAAGTCCAGTCTTCATCAGTAAAATAACCGATATGAGACTATCATACAATACTCCCCTACATGTACATAGGACGTGTTTTTTTACTTTTTGGTGAGAGGTGGTGCCAACAACTTGATGCTTTGATATTACGTAGAAAGTGGTCTTATATATCTACAAAATTCAGTAGAAGAGTAGTAAAAATGATTTCCTCTAGATTATAAATCCAGTCTTCATCGATAAGATATCCGATGTGAGTAATTAAAGAGATTTCCATTATATTCTAAGTCAAATATTAATCGATAAGATATCTGATATGAGATTATTACCAAACACTCCCTCATACGTGCACAATATATGTTTTTTAAATTTTTAGTGAGAGGTGATGTTCATGACATGGTGTTTTGATATTAAGTTAAAATTGGTCACATATATTAACAAAATTCAGTTAAGTAATTTACCAGTAAAAATGGAATTAACAGTATGATTAACTACAAATAATTGCTGTTATGTATAAAGCGGCGGTCGGTCAAAGAACGTTGTTTACCAGTAAAAATGAGATAGGTAGGACCGGTAGGTGGTAAATAATAAAAATGTTGAGTACAAGTCTACTGCCAATTAGAATCGACCTGAGGTCAACGATCGAAACCTTTTTTTTCTTTTTCCTCATCATCTGTTATTTTCTTTACACGTAAAAGAAGAGAAAGTAAGGTCAAACTTTTCGTAGAATTTTAAGTAAATAGGTAAAATTATTTTTTCACGGAAGAAGATAAAATAACAGCTAAGAGCAATGAAAAATAATTCAAAAGTCACTTCTTGTATTTTTGAAAAATAAATTATATAAGAATCGGTATATCAACTTTTAAAAGAACAGATATATTTATTTTCGTTACTTTAAAATTTACTTTAATTTAATTTAAAAGTTAAAAACAGATATACACAAATGCACATGCATCTAAAGCACAAACACTCGATGTGGTAGGTTTGTTGAAGTCGTGGTTGAACGGTGAGGACCAGGCAATATTTATTAAGCAGAAATGGAGTAAACAAGCAAGAAGACAAGCCTGCCTGCGCTAACACGGAAAACGCTCCAAGATGTTGTGAACGGGCGAGTACGATTCTTCAAAAATGACAAATAATAATAAAAGCGAGTACGATGCTTTGGAAAGTAATCGGTCATCGAAGAAGCGAGTCAGAGGTGCCGAATCTGGAAGCCCGCCGCATTCCAAAGACGCTTCGTTTAATTGGTATAACTTAGCTTGATTAGATCTTAATTTGTTTCCCTGGTTTTTCTTTTTTGATTTATCAAACATAAATTTTTAATGTCATTATTATTATATAAATTTTAACGTAATTAAATTTCTACAATCTAGTTATTATATAATTTTAGTTTTATTTATAAAACTAAATACAACTTTTAAAATTGATTAGGTGTATGATATTTCTTTTGAGTCGAATAAAACTATATGTATATATAAATTTTAACGTAATTAAATTTCTACAATCTAGTATTATACAATTTTAATCTTATTTATAAAACTAAATACAACTTTAACTCCATCCATCTTTTAAAATTGATTGGAACTATGATATTTCTTTTGAATCGAATAAAACTATATATATATATAGGCCGGGTTGATGTAAAATAAATTCCATTCTAAGATATTTTTTTCCCACGTATAATCGATGGCGAGATTAATTAGACGTCTCAAATTGAACTGCTAAAGTTCGTAACACGTACAACGTCCCGATTTACACCAAACCCGTAAGCAAGGAGGGTTCTTCATCATTAAATTATATGTAGGGTTGAAAGTAAAAAAAAAGAAAAGAAAAAAAAGTGTTTTAATTAATATTAATGTACGTAGTTGGGGTCAAATGAAAAAAAAATTACCACTCTTCCTGTTTTCCAGATATTTGATTGGATCAATTCTTCGGTCAAATATATATGTCTATCTTTTGTTAGAATATTGGACGAGCGGGGAAAATTTTCCACGCCCATGCGCCTCATCAGTGTATAAAAACGACAGTCGGCAATAACCGAGATCTCCTCAGCTCATCCTCACGCCCTCCATCGATCGTCATCTTCATCGTGGTTTTACAGAGCCATGGCCGGGACCGTCGTTGCCGTCGTCCGAGACTTGTTCGGGAGTTCCGATGAAGCGGAGGACGACGTAATTCCCCAGCGCCACCTCCGCCGCCCCGCGTCGCCCCGGAAGGAGGACATCTCAACCATGTGGAGACGAATACAGGGCTCGGACAGATGGGCGGGGCTGCTCGACCCCCTCCACCCCTGGCTCCGCCAGGAGATCATCAAGTACGGCGAGTTCGCGCAGGCGACGTACGATGCGTTCGACTTCGACCAGT
>JAMKPZ010001499.1:0-59205 GCA_024699675.1 Amphibolis antarctica | reverse complement strand
AGAAGCGAGGTTTTAGTTTAAACGACCGGACAGTTGAATTAAAAGACCGGTGTTTTAATTATAATATTCGAAGGGCTGTAGTTTACATGTCACGTGAAATTTTAAGTTTACACGTGATGAGAGAAGCGACGTTTTAGTTTAAACGACCGAACGTTTGAATTAAAAGACCGGCGTTTTAACAGTCACACGTGAAGTTTGGAAAATAATCAATTGAAAAGTAAGTGTTTTTAAATTTCAGAGAGAGTGTGTTTTTAAATTTCAGCTGCAACATGAGAGTGTTTTTAAATTTCATGAGAGAGACTACTTTTAAATTTTGAGTCTTTTTAAGAGAGAGTATTTTTAAGTTTTTCAATTTCAACCATCGATCTCACGATCGACGGATGCCTACAGAAGTGACTTCTGTAAGTGCCTACAGAACTCGTACCCTCATATATATATATATATATATATATACACACAAGGAAACAGAATCAATAGGCACCCGTAGAGTTACTCTACGAGCATTCGATGTACCGTTGCCTTTTGCCGGTATTTATTTTTCTCCAGACATTAGTACTAAAGGTGAGTTAGAATAAAACGAGCTAGTGGTATCTGTTCCTGTTCATTGCTGGTTGGTTTACATTTCTATTCAGTTGCATGTGTTTTAGGACGTAGCTACTTCCAGTTGTCATGAGCCATGGTATTCAATGGGTGATCCATAAATCAAACTACAGAACCAGTGAATTTGTAGAGAACCAGTAAATCTACATTCCTTATTTTGTCTAGTTTGATTTCTAGATTTCTCAACTTCGATTCACCATTTTATATATGTAAGGGAACTTGCAATTAACCCAAGGTGGGATTTCATTGGTGATGTGTGTGTGTGTGAGAGAGAGAGAGAATTTGTAGAGAACCAGTAAATCAAACTACAGAACCAGTGAATTTCTTGATGGAGGTTCGAGGCCAGAGGGGGAACAAAAGGGGCAGGGGAGGGAGAGAGAGTTGACACGGGCAAACGGAGAGAGAGGGGTGACGGGTATTTTCTCAAGCACCTGTAGATTCAGTTTTCTTATGTATATATATATATATATATAAGGAAATGACATTTTAGTGATGGTGAATATTGAACGATCCAGATTTAATCTGAACCGTCAAAAAATCAGATCTACATCATCCACTAGTCACGCAAACTGTCCAAAAAGTCATCCCCCGTCCAAAAAATCAAATCTGTCATGCACAACACATCATCTCCCCTCCACCCGACCGACCCCCTCCCCTCCCACGAGTCTACCCTCCACTCGTGACTGTTCGTCAGATTTTCAATCCAAAGTTTTAAAACCGCAAGTGCACGGTATACATTGAAGCACATTAGCACGTACGGATTATTCTTCCACAGGGACTGGTTAATCAATTAATAAAATAAATTCCTCTCTAAATGAAGCACAATATAATGTAAATCAGTGAAGTTTCCAAAATAAATGAGAGGAAAGCACAATTCGATGATAGAAATAAAAGAAAAGCTTAAAACCTAAATAAGAAAAAGAAACTACAAGCCTAATTATCCTACCCTAGCTACAAACCTAATACTGAAATGCGATAAAATCAAGTTTCAAAGAGTTGGTTGAAGTTGGTGTTCTGTATCTCAAGCTCTTTGGAAAATAAAACCTAACTAATTTATTCCTAACTTAAAATAATCCGACAGATAATTAAGAAAAATCAGTCTAAAATCACATAAAAAGTATTCTCTCAAACTAATCCCACTGCCAACCAAGAGTGTTGAGCATCCTCTGGTTTTGGTGGAATGCCCAACCAGAGGTCCCAACTATACTAACGATCGACTGAGTGGAAAAAGATAAGAAAACAGAGCTTAAGTCTCGTGATTCAAACCAAAATGGAGACGGATTATCAAAAATAGAGTTCAATTCTAGAAAAATCCTACTCCCAGGTTCCAATAATCCCCAAGCAGCTGTCACCTAACCTAGACTTCGCCTTCACCATGGTGGGTAGCAAGGCTACAGGCGAGCACCAAGAGAGTTTCCTCCGATTCTTCCTTCCGTTCCTTGGAAAGTTCGCCCGTTCTCCACTGTTCTGCTGAATTTCTTCAAGAGCTCCCTTCTTGCTGTGATGCACCTCTCGTCTCTTCTTGCGCACGTCATATTTGCATCCAACCCCTTAAAGATTTAAATTATCCTACATTAAATTCACTTGAAAACGCATGTTAAATATATTCCATAAGTATTAGATGCAAATCAGTACAAGAGTTCATTTCTGGATTAATTCTGAGAAGAAAGCAGTGAGGAAGTCTACTTCACGCAGAGCAGATGCCCAAGCTGTAACGTTTAGAGTAAACAACACGACAGGTTCAGAATGTTTAAAGTATTATAAAGCAACACAAGAAAATATTTCCCTACCTCAACAAGGCAAGTTCGTTGAGCGAGCATTTGCTCAACAGACCCTCGTGGTCCGAAGTTTCAGCCAACAAATTTAAATATTTTAATAGTAGCTTTGAAAAATTCCACAGAAAAACACAGCTCAGATTTTAGCACGCATATACCCATTGGAAAGGTATTAAAATATACTTTCCAATAAAATTGATCTAGAAAAATTTCAATAATCAGAGCATTAGCAGATTCAAGTTTTCATGAGATCCTTCATTCAAGACAATGGAAAGTATTTTCAATTATGAATTAAGCATGTTATGACCATACTACTAATGTAAAATAAGCAGTAACAGCTTAAAGTTAACGATAAAAATCACTTAAAAGTGGGTATTAAAAATCGACTAATCACACCCCCCCACACTTAAACCTTGCTAGTCCTCTAGCAAAAATTCAAGAAAAAACTAAGAGATAAAACTCATGATTATGAGTGAAAAACAAAAATTGAACAAGAGAAACAAAATTGCCAGACCATAAGGCACTTGGAATTTTTCTCCTCAATTTTTCTTCCATTCACAACCTTAGACTCCCTCTAAAGCAAGTTCCTGATTTCCCCTCCAGTTTAGAATGAGTCATAACTTAGAGTGCCAACTACAGAAATTAAATACTTACTAATAACTGTGGTGTATGAAATCAAACCATAAATTTATCAAGCACTCCATACTCTACTTAATACTCAAATGATACCTTTAGCCCTCACCTTGAGTCCATTGCTCCTTTATTTATAACTTCACATATTTACAGAACTAAAAAGGAATTACAGAACTAGGAATTTGGCAACTTTGCCAATACTCTTCTTCTTTGTTTGTCTGTTTTTTTTATATATATATATATAGGCAACCCCAAGAACACTACTTTGAGTACATTGCTCACTCTTCTTGGAATGAGGCAACCCCAAAAATAGGACTTGAGTAGACATTGCCCCTTTATTTTTCTCTCTTTCTTCTTCTTTTTCAAAATCTCTTTTCTCACATCCTAAACCCTCTACCCTTAAGCTTGCCTCCAACACAGGTGAAATTGCATGAAAGCTAAAAGGTTACTGAGCCTTCACCCCCAGCTACCTGTGTAAGAACGAGCAAGAAAAATAAGAATAAAAACTACCATTTATCCTACCTTCTCTTGGAGTAGCTAGAAATCAAGTTATCAAAAGAGCATTTTCGTGAGATGTGCACTCAAGCATTTCCATGACTGAGATCATGCACACACATTACTTACTATATGTACAAAAATACTGTTGGCACTCTAGTGTTTCTCAATCCCTCCCCAAAGAGTTTACCAAGTTCAATTTCCGAGGGTGATCCTCAATTAGAACTTCAGATCAATCAAGAAGTAATAATCAACTAGTAAAAATCTTCAAGTGCCTTACCCTCAGAAAATTCAAGAACAAGGATTAAAATTTAAATTAAATAAGAACTCGAGCTCAAATTCCATAACCCTTTAGCGAAACCAAACTTAAGAATCAGATTTCAGAATTACTCAACACTACTCTGCACTATCCTTAACACAGCATAGCTTAATTCTACAAAAAATAGTAACTTAACACAGACAAAAATCTCCACTTAATCTATTCTACAAAACAAGCTAACACATTAATGGCCAAACAATATGCTCACTCATCTTGTATTTACAGACACAATTAAAGTTCAACACAAAGATTTAATACAGCTGTTCAAAAATAATAACTGAAGTACCTATCTCCTTTTTCATTTCAATTTTTAATTTCAGGTCAATTTCACATTGCTTCCAGATTTCTAAAACTTAATGAGAGCAAAGCGAGTTTCACAGGACATCTTATCATTTAATACATGCAATACAAGAAATCTTGTTGATATCTCCCATTTCAGATTTACTTCAACCCCCCCCCCCACCCACCCCACCCCACACACACTTAACCCTTGCTACATGGTATAATAGTTCACACTTAACATAAAAAGGTCAGGGGAATGAAACATACCTTCAGATTTACCTCATAGCTAAACTTGCTGTCCAGGATTCTGTATGTCCAACTGCTCTCTTCTCTCCTTTTTGCTACACTTGATTCCTGCTGGGAATTCATATCCATGGATAACTAACACATTAGTTCAGTGATATTTCTTTCATGTATAGGTTTAATCAGATCCACCCGTAAGCATCCACATAACAATTCATACTCATGTCGAGCATGTCCCAGCATTCATTTCAATCAAATATACTAAGGCTACAATGCAGCAGCCATTTACTGAAATTTAACTACAGAATTAATTTAAATGGAACCTCATAATTATCGTCAATTTGAGCTTCATATTGCTGCACCCCTTCATGTGCAGGAAATTTGATTTGAGTTGGTCCTCCTGTTTTGGTGGGATAGACTTTAGCACTCCTTTCCAACCTGTTTTTGCTGTCCCCTGTTCACCTTTTATGCACTAGGAACCAAGCTTCAGAAAATTGATCTACACTTACAATTTCAAAAATTAATTTCTCATACAAACAATGACAAAAATAGCAGAATTACACTGTAAAAACAAAACGGTAAGAGTATGAAATGCTTTTATTCTCAACATACAATGGAGATTGAGTCGCATGTTGAAAAAAATAAGTACCACTTCATTTCTTACCAAACAGTAAAGAGAATTTCAAAATACCAAAAAAAAAGAAAATGCATTCAAGCATAAAAACAAAACAGTGCTAAACAATAAGGAAAATTCTATAATATAACACAGAAGATGAAAAAGAAAAACAACAAAAAGAAAAATGTTTCACAGCTAGCAGGTTCACCCATCCTCCTCCTTTTCCTTGCACAACACTCCCTTAAGATCTTCCCATAGACTGGAATCTGATCGATTAAGTCCAACACAGGTACATTGACAGTAAGTTGCTGCAAAATCTGCTTAATTGATTCCAATTTGTCTTCTTTTAACTCTTTTAATTGGGTTGGCAACGGAGGTTTCGTCTTCCTAACCTACACAGAATTTCCAATATTTTCCATCTTATTTTTACTTCTTCCATGTTTGGATTTGTCTAGAATTTCTCAGGTTAGAATTATGACAGTCAAAGATTAAAACTTCTGATTCATCATTTCCTGGTTTAATATTGTCATCTAACAAAGAATACTCAATTTCCCCATCCAAATCCAAACTTTCTTCTAAATCCTCAATCATGCACCCAGAATTATCTAGATCTAAATTTTGTTCAACAGACATGATTTCAGTTCCTTTCCTCCCCTGATCATTTTCATCTTCAAGATTACTCTTATTTTCACCATATTCATCATGTTCAAAGCCAGGTTTACTCTTGTTAACTGGAGTTTAAGTTTTCTTAATTGTACTAGTTTCTTCCTCCAGATTTTTAAAAACAAATTCATATTCTTTCCCTGACCTTAAAGTAATATTTACCTCATATTCATCATTCACATTCCCTTCTTCACAAATTTTAAATTCATTAGTGTTCTTTCCCTCAGCTATTTCTCTAACTCTCACCATTTCTTCCCTTAATAACTTCATATTAACCTCCTGTTCACTTAAATTTTCATTAATAGATTGCATAATTTCTTCAAAGGAATTATTAGTATTAGCAACAGCAGGGGAAAGACTCAAATTTAACAGAACTGGACTCACCATACTCCCATACTCCACTATTAACACCCCTCTTTTCATCTTCCCTAAAAAAGTTACCATCATACACAGAAGATTCATGAGTAGTTGCAGCAGTAAGATTTAAATTCAGCATTCTAAAAGTACAATCATCAGCATCATGACCTACATTACTGTAATAAGAGCAGGTAGGAGCTGAAAAATAATCTGAAAACCTCCTATAAGTTTCATTAAAATCATTCAAGTCCATTTTATCCAGTTCATTACTATTAATTTCCATATTTAAATCTTTTCCTAAAGATTCACATTCAACATGAAGAGAAGATTCGCATGCAGTTTCAGCAGTCATATTTAAATTCAATAGTTTAAAGGAACTATCAATATCATGCCCAACATAGGAACATGCAAGATCAACAAAACTATTTGTAAATCTTCAAAGAGCTTCATTAAAATCACTAGGATCCATATTTTAACTACTTAGCACAGAAAATACTCAAATCAGTATAGTCAATCCAAAGTCCCTCAAAAATTTCAAAAAATTCCAGAAAACTTCAACAGTTTCACAGAGAAAACTTTTAAAAGTTGATTTAATTGCCAATCCCCGGCAACGATGCCAAAAACTTGTTCATCAGATTTTCAATCCAAAGTTTTAAAACTACAAGTACACGATATACATTGAAGCATATCAGCAAGTACAGGTCATTCTTCCACAGGGACTAGTTAATCAGTTAATAAAATAAATTCCGCTCTAAATGAAACACGATAGTGTAAATCAGTGAAGTTTCCAAAATAAATGAGGAAAGCACAATTCGATGATAGAAATAAAAGAAAAGCTTAAAACCTAAATAAGAAAAAGAAACTACAACAAGCCTAATTATCCTACCCTAATTACAAACCTAATACTGAAATGCGATAAAATCAAGTTTCAAAGAGTTGGTTGAAGTTGGTGTTCTGTATCTCAAGCTCTTTGGAAAATAAAACCTAACTAATATATTCCTAACTTAAAATAATCCGACAGATAATCAAGAAAAACCATTATGAAATCACATAAAAAGAATTCTCTCAAACTAATCCCACTGCCAACCAAGAGTGTTGAGCATTTTTGGTTTCGGTGGAATGCCCAACCAGAGGTCTCAACAATACTAATGGTTGACGAGTGGAAAAAGATTAGAAAATAGAGCTTAAGTCTCGTGATTCAAACCAAAACAGAGATGGATTATCAAAAATAGAGTTTAGTTCCAGAAAAATCTTACTCTTAATTTTCACTCCACGGTTTCAGTAGTCCCCAGGTAGTTGTCACCTAACCTAGACTTCACCATCACCACGATGGGTAGCAAGGCTGCAAGCGAGCACTAGAAGAGTTTCCTCCAGTTCTTCCTTCCATTCCTTGGAAAGTTCACCCGTTCTCTACTGTTCTGTCGAATTTCTTCAAGAGCTCCCTTCCTACCGTGGCACACCTCTCGTCTCTTCCTGCACACATTGTATTTGCATCCAACCCCTTGAGGATTTAAGTTATCCTACATTAAATTCACTTGAAAAGGCATGTTCAATATATTCCATAAGTATTAGATGCAAATTAGTACAAGAGTTCATTTCTGGATTAATTCTGAGAAGAAAGCAATGAGGACGTCTAGTTCACACAAACCAGACGCCCAGGCCGTAACATTTAGTGTAAACAACACGACAGGTCTGGAACGTTTAAAGTATTATAAAGCAACACAAGAAAATATTTCCATGCCCATTCGCTCAACAAACCCACATGGTCCAAAGTTTCAACCAACGAATTTAAATATTTTAACGGTAGCTTTGAAAAATCCCACAAAAAAACACAAAGCTCAAATTTTAGCACGCATATACCCGTTGGAAAGGTATTACAATATATTTTCCGATAAAACTGATCTAGAAAAATTTCAATAACTAGAGCATTAGCAGATTCAAGTTTTCATGAGATCCTCCATTCAAGACAATTGAAAATATTTTCAATCATGAATTAAGCATGTTACGGCAACACTACTAATGTAAAGTAAGCAATAAAAGCTTAAAGTTAACCATAAAAATCACTTAAAAGTGGGTATTAAAAATCAACTAATCAACGACCGAACCCCTCCACTCCTGCAAGTTTCCCCTCCGCCTAAAAATAGCCAAAAAATGCATTTATACTTTCAGCTCTCTGAGTAGTGGTCATCCCAGCCATAAATATATCTTTAAGATAACAATGAACCCAATGTTGTCTAATATCATAAATTTGATTCAACCAAGAATTAACATTTACAAATGGATACTTCTCTTTCAATATCTCCCATTCATTTTCAAAATGCATAGGTGTTTTTGAAGTACATATGCATCATTTGAAATCTTCCTTAAACTTCATATCAGTTCTTAATTCATACACATAATTTAATGCATTTTTACTTATGTGCCAAGAGCAATAACAATACACTATCCCTTGAAATATTTGTGGTATAACAGTACACATTGCAATATCTTGATTTATAATGACATTTAGATTCTTTCCATACATACAAGTTTAAAATGTAGTAAACAACCAACAAAATATTTCTTCAATCTCATCTGCTAAAAGAGCACAACCAAATAATGTAGACTACCTATGATGATTCACACCAGTGAAAGAAGCAAATGACATATTAAAAGTATTTGTCTTATATTAGTGTCAAAAATGACATCTCCAAATTTCATATATGTATCACAAGCCTTTCCGTCTGCCTAAAAAACACTTTTAAATGTATGATCTTCATCTAATTCAAAACAAAAAAAGAAATTAGGATCTTTGTCACTGCACTCGTAAAAGTAATTAATCACAACCATACATTCCAAGTCAATATTATTTACACGTTTTCTCCTCTTATAGAGGCTAACTTGTAAGGAACTTACGCTTTCATTAGCAACATTGGAAATCACTTGTGCAACTTTAGAAGATCCAATACCACATTCAGTTAATCTATCAAGTAATCCTACTACTACATATGAGAATTGTCTATGAGATCTTAATTTTGGAGTCTTGGCAAGTAAGGCAAGAACATGATTATGACTTAATTCCAAAATTTGAACTATCCATCTTCCAATTTCCTTACACACTATATAGCCTTACTAAACAACACTCTTGACTACATGCATGCCTTTTAACTAATTTTCCCAGTTAATGTTTATCATTCAGATTTTTTCCTTCTTTATAGCAAATAAAATTATGTGCTATCAAGTCACCATTACTTTTAGATTTTCTAGACCAACCCCTCCTAATTGAAAATCCTTTTTTCTTTGCATAAATATTGTAATAGTTATATGCATTATTTTCGGAAGAAAATTCCATAAGAATGTCTAGATCAGAAAATTCCACATCTTCCATTTCTATATTGGTCTCTTCTATGTCATTATAATCATCATCAATATAATCCTACATTAATTGATATAAATGACATCAATATGCAAACAATATAAGTTGCTAAAATCAAAATAAAAAATGCAATTACAAGGATCCACATAATATACCTCTAATTGTGTATTACGTCGTATAACAAGTTTTTGAGATGTTGGATCACTGATTTCAACATTTTCTTCCATCTTATGAAAAATTTATGTATAAAAAATATGTAATCAATTAAGATGAATGATTGTATGAAAACTTAAAAATCACTACAAATGATATATAAACAATTATTACCTTATTTGACACTTCGTTGAATTCAATATTTCCTTCCATATCAAGTAGTAGTGCAAGCAAAATAATAAGGAACCAAAATCTGTCCAAAAAATTGCAATTATTTGCTTTACTAAAAGACTGTTATAAAAATGTCATGTCATTTGAACTTAAATTTTTTACAAAATGCAAAACTACAAGGAAAAGATGTAACAAAACAAAAGCATTTTTTTAAGCATTTCCAATATAATATCATAACAAAAAATGGTCCAAACATCCACTACATTCAAAAATAAAGGCACTTGTTGGAAATTGCCACAAGTGACAAGGAGGACTATTAAAATTCTCCTACATTAGAAAGTAAGGATGAGACTCTGCATACACATATACATGAATATAAGAAGATATCTCTTTACTGAGAGTCAATTTAAAGTTGGATATCCACGTTTCTATAACCAAATGCATTATCACTACCATTATCAAACAATACACAATCATATCCATTTTTGGATTCACTACTTGATGTTCATATCTGTTTTCCATGTACAATTCCATATTTCGATTACCCCATGTACATGGATAACGGATATGAACACTTATACATCATATATGGATTTGAGCTAAAAAAATGTTATATAAAGGAGACTTCAAAGAAGGAAGAATCGGTATTGACAGCAATCAAATCAATAGACAACTCATCCGAAAATTCAAACATTTGAGAAAAATTGAAAAAAATTACAATGATTGAAAAAAAAAAAAAGAGGGCAAAGTGCCCAAAAATCAACTTGTCTGTCACGGACAAACTCGGACGTGCACGTGCAGGAGAAGGAAACTGCGCAAAGAAAAGGCAGACTACCAGAGAAGAAAGGGGTCGATCATGGCAAAGGAAACTATGCGGAGAAAAGGTAGACTACTCGGCAAAGGAAGGGGTCAATCACAGGCACAAGGGGAGACGATGCACTGTGCACCACGGGGCGAAGGAGACTCGCAGGAGGAGAGGGGGTCGGTCACGGGCGGAGGGGAGACTCGCAGGAGGGGAAAGGATCAATCGGGCGAAGGGGAGACTCGCAGGAAGGGAGGGGTTTGGTCACAGGCGGAAGGGAGACTCGTAGGAGGGGAGGGGGTTAGTTGGACGGAGGGGAGATGACACGCCACACACGATGGATTTGATTTTTTGGATGGGAGAGGTCGCGAGAGAGTTTGCGCGACTGGTGGACGATGTAGATCTGATTCCATCAATAGAAAGGATATTCTAGTGATATTATTAAAATATTATTTTATATATATATATATATATATATTCTCCCTTCTAATATTATATTTCTAAATTTGAAGTTATGAGCATAAAAATATTTCCCTTCCAATTTGAAGAAGACAATGTTTCTCAATAAGCAACTTAAGTGTAATCATACCAATGGAAGTAAGTTCCCTCAAAGAATGCTTGACAGCTGAAAGTCACTGATTTAATTGTGGCCTCTACTTGCAATGAACATGTCACTTTCCTGCAAAAGTAAAATGTCAAGTTAAAAACAAGTTTAAATAACAAGGGAAAATACAACTTAGGTGGTGATGTGAACCTTTGAATGTAACAGCATCATACACCTGCATGTGCTATGTGGAGCAAGAACTGAGCATTTCTTGAACATCATTGGTTTCCTTTCTCTACCCCCTGAACATCATTTTCAGAACAGAAAGGGCCAATATTCACTATAACAGCATAAAAAAAAATTCAGCTTTCTACACAGTCCAGTGCCATAAGGATCCTTCATTTGTACTGCATCAAATATTTTTCCTTTGTTGCTTCTTCAAGGGGACACAGCCTGCCTATGGATATGATGGGGGCAGAGAATAAAGCACATAGAGAGAATCAGTTCATCTGGAATAAGTCACCTAGGTCTTGATAAGTGATGTCCTCTACTTTCTAGAATAAATTATTCACTTATCACTGGTTCCTTTTGCAGATGGATTACTTGGATTCCAAGACAAGCTTCAAAGGATTCCAATTCTAATGAGTTGCTAGCAACAAACCAGATGGGAAGCAAGTCATGCCTTGGATGGAATAGGGCAACCCTTCTTAGTGGCATCTTCATTATTAACCTGGAAGGCATTAAGCCACAAATTACATGCAATATTTTTTGTGGTTTTTCCTTAAGAAATTTAGCTTTTGCATTGCAAGCATCAATCTTTCTTGTAAATTCTTAGAGTTACTTTCTTGACAGATAAAACCCCGATCTTGCATATCCTTTAACAGCATTTCAATTTCAGTAATTTTATTTTCCTTGGAAACAGCAGTGATGAGCATTATGTAAGTGGTAATGTTAGGCAGAAGACCTCTTTGTTTCAGTTCCAAATATAGGTTTAAGGCTGGTACCACACCATTATGGTTACATAGTCCTCCAATAATGACATTATACAAAATGATATCAGGTCCCAAGCCATGGTGCTCCATAACATCCTTGATATGCAAAGCATCAATGAGCTTAGCTTCCTTACAGAGGTGATGCATAAGAGTTGTGAAAGTTGCAATGGTTGGCACCATTCCTCTCCGCATCATACTATCCAACATCCAAAAAGCTTCTTCTAGCTTTCCACATTTACAAAATCCTCTAATCATAATACTTTCAATAACTTCAGAAGGCAGCAAGCCCAATGACTCCAACTCATCTCTAAGCTGAAAGGCCCCATGAATATCACCTAAACTACATTTCCTATTTATTAAATTTATATAATGTGTATGTTTTGGTCTAAAGCCACTCTTCATCATTTCATGCAATAAAAAATGAGATTCTTGTAATGCATCCTTTGAAATTAGTTGAGTAATAATTGCATTATATGAATCCTCATTGAATGACAGGCCAAAGTTGTTCATACAAATAACTGTCTGGAATACATGCCTTGGAATACTACCTTTTGTAAATCTGTGTAGAAGCAGATTAAAGGTCAAAGTGTCAGGCATTACACCTTCAATGTTCATCTTTTCTAAAAATTTCACACCAATATCAGCCAAACCACATTCACATAAACAAACAATCAGTGCATGATATGTTCGGGCATCAGGCACAAAACCTTGTTTTATCATAATTTTATACAGAAGGAATGAGCTCCCTAACTGCTTTCTTTTAGAACATCCGTGTATAAGAATGTTGTAAGTAAACAAGTTAGGAAACAAGCATTCACTCAGCATTATTGTCACAAGTACTTCCACTTCCTGCCCTCCTCTTGAATAGCCATCAATCATGGCATTAAAAAGGCCAACATCTGGGTTAATGTTTTTCTTCATCAGCTCTTCATAAAAATAGAAAGCAGCTTTCCATTGCCTTTCCCTGAGCAAACAATTTATTATAGAGGTATAAGCAACAGCATTAGGAAAGATTGCCTTTTCCTTCATTATTTCAAGAAGATACAGAGCTAGAAAGATATTTCCCCTTTTACAGAAGCCACTAACAAGAATGGTGTATGTATAAATGTCAGGAAATAGATTCCTCTCAACTATGGTATCATAAAATATCAATGCCTCATGCATATTTCCATCTTTGCAAGTTTTATGCAGCAATGTGTTGCAGGTGATATTGTCAACAGTAGGGGGAATATCAAGCATCTTTCCAAAGAATTTTCTTGCTTCTACCAAAGACCCAACTCGACATAATCCTTTAAGTAGGCTTCCATATGTGAAGATACTGGGAAGGTATCCCTCTTTCTCCATCTCATCTATTAGCGTCAAAGATGCCAGCATGTCACCCTTACTGCAGTAACCATTCAAAATGATATCAAAGGTAATGGTGCTAGGCACAAGATTCAATCTAGAGAAGTGACACACAAACTCCTCTGCTTCACTTAGATACCCAAATCTACAAAGTGCAGCAACAAGTTCATTGCATGTGGCCAATTCAGCAAGATGACCCATATGTTGCATTTCAGTATATACCTTGACTGCTTCCATGATGTACCCAAACTTACAACTATAGTGGAACAGTGTTGCATGCAATATTATGTTTGGGGGAACTCCAATCTTAAGCATCTTGCATAACAAACTCCAAGCGTGAGTCATCCTACCTGCTTTACAAAAATTATTTATGATAGATGAATATGTCACAACATCTGCATCAATCCCAGTTATAAGCATTTTGTCAAGGTATTGTAGAGCTTTATCAAAGAACCCCTTTCTGCAAAAACCATCAATTAAAATGGTGTATATGATATGGTTGGCAACTAGCCCCTTTGATCTCATTCTTTCAAGTAGATCTACTGCAGCATTAAAATCTGAAACTTTGCAAAAAGCATCCAAAATAGGACCATAACTAGCCTCATTAGGTGTTAGCCCATTCGCTTCCATTTCATCCAAGAGTCTTAAGGCTTCACCCTTTTCCTGATGTTGGCAAAATCCATCGATCAATGTATTATAGGTAATGGTATTTGGCACAAGTTGGAGGTTAAGCATTTCGGCCAAAACTTTAGTTGCAACACTGATCTTCTTCTCCTTACAAAACCCTCTAATAACAGTATTGTATGTAACCACGTTGGGCGATAGCCCCTGCTTACGCATTTTTCTCAGCCATAAATAAGCCCTAGCACTTCTACTATCTTTGCATAAATGATGAATATACATGTTATGTGTAAATAAATCAGCCTTAATACCTCTGGTCCTCATGGCGTCCAGAAGCTTACCAACAGCCTTGAGCTTTCCCTCCTTGAAGCACCAACCAAGCAGAGTATTGTAGGTAGTGGTATTCGGCGCACAGCCAAACTCCTCCATCTTCTTCATTAGGTAAGAAGCTCTCCCGAACCTGCCGTCCAAACAAAGAGAATCGATCACGACGTTGAACGTTCTCACATCTGGTCGAATCGCTCTGGCCAGCATCTCCTTGAAGAACGACCAAACCGACAGTGCATCCCTTCGCTTGGCAAGAGCAACGAGAATAGAATTACAGGAATATAAGGACGCCCTGAACCCCATGGCGCCCATAGTGCGGAACGCCTCCACGGCGTCCTCGAGCCTCCCGTCCTGCAGGAGAACCCTGATCAGAAGGTCGAAAACGGCGGAATTGGATCCGAAACCTCTGCAGCTAGCCATGAGAGCATCGAAGACCGCGTCCCACCGCACCCCCATCCGACGCAGACGCCTCAAGGTGGACATGGCGCAGTCGTACATTCGGGCCCGGACGAGCACATGCGTCGTGACGCAGGACACGCCGATGGATTCGCCGAGGCAGAAGTGGTGGAGCACCCAGTCGAGAAACCTCAGGGCCAGTCTCCCGTGGACGGCCCTCAGCGAGACAATCTGGTACTCCATGTGGTTCAGCGACTCCCAGCGGCGAACCGTCAAGAAGCTGTAGATGCTCCTCTGGAGGTCCCCGGTGGAAGTGGGAGCGCCACCGTTGCCGTGTCGGCTGCGGTTGTCGCCGTCGTCGTCGACCCTGCCCCATCCTCTTCTGTAGCGGTTGCGGGGAAGGGGTGGTGCGGACACGTTGCTAGGGCGGGCGGACGAGGGCGAGGAAGGATTCCTCGCTCTACCAGCCGCGAACCGACGCATTGGCTGCGGAGGTCGCCGGCTCTCCGACCAACTCGTCGAGAAGATGGTCTGATTCCCAAGCTCAAACCTCTGGTCTTCTTCGCTTCCATTCTCGTGAATATATAAATAAATAAGATATCTTTATTTGTAATTTTGTATGTCATAAAAAAAATTATAATTATTTATAAATCATTTTAAATTTATATCATGTAATTAAAAAAATATTTCTTTAATTCAATATTCCTACCACTCATAAGAAATAAGATCATCTTGAAAAAATTTGAATTTTAAAAGCAACATGCTAATAAATATGAATTTTTGAATGACAAATAATTATGAAATTTTTTATGGCATATAAGTAAAAAAAATAATTAATTAAAATGCTTTTTATACCCTTTTTTACTTTTATGCCATTGTAAGCTCATAATTCCATTTTTTAAGATGTATGATACCAAGCAAGCAATATTATATACAACACCCTACCATAAGATCATCTATTATTATGCATAGATAAACTAAATTAAATAGTATGGATTATTGAGATGATTTTGGAAGGAAACAAACTTAGTATTTGGTAAATGATCTAAGGATGCATTTGATAATAAAATACTTCAATTTTAATGGAGAATTAGAAGTTGAATTACATTACCAAACGAAGTTAAACTTTAAAATGAATTGTAAAATAAAAACTTATATATGAAAATGTATACAATGATAACAATACACAAAACTTTGTATGAAAATAAAGTTAAAATTAAAAGATCATTACCAAACGAAACTTGAATGATTTTTACTCAAATTATCTCAATTTTGGAAGCTAGCGTGGACAATGTTTAAGTGATTCATGTCATATCTCATGCATTTCTTTGCATATACATCAGATAATTTTGAAGTTGTGAAGGTAAATAACAATGATATTATAAAAATCAAGAAACAAGGTGTCTATTCAAAACCCCACATATAGCACGAGATCGATCTTTCTGGTCTACAATGCATGTCAAAGTTTTGTAGTTTCATATAAGATTTGTTTGGTAACACCTTTTTATGCTTAGAGAGCAGAAAAAACACTTCTACTAAACAAAGAAAGTGATTTTTGATTTTAAGGCTTTATTTGTTTGCAAAGTAATTACTATACATCTTTATTTTTTACTATACAACATAACATTCTACAGTAATATTTACCAAACAATTTTAACATTTTACCCTAAACTATCATATCAAAACATTAACATCACAAATCGAACAACATAAACTCCACTTCACTTACTTTCATTGCTTAAATAAATGCACCTTAAAGAAAGTGAAAAAGCTATCTCAAGAATCTTCCCGTCGTCGTGACGTTAAAAGTAATTTTTAATTTTAATGAAAATACTACCAAACGAACCCATAATCTCAGTTGAAAAACTTTATAACGGTGTATGAGTAACCATGGAGTTGGAAAAGCCTTAACCAATACAAGATGATAAGAAAAATAAGTAAAAAGATGCTTAACTTATATTACGTTTATGTTAAACTTTCTAGTGTTTTTGTCAAACAAATTAAAAATTGAAGATCATTGTATCCTATGAAACAAGAGGCTCAATTACATGAGTGAGGTAGTCATCACAACAACCATCAATGTTAGAAGTCTCACTAACAATTCCCCCCCAGATGATCCACCAAGTATTCAAGGTTACTTTCAATTAGAATGATTTTGAACTTCATAAAATCAATGGAAGCTGATGAGCATAAGGAGTAGCTGGACTTTATGCAGTATAAGATGGATTCATTGTCAGGATCAAATGACTTGTGAGAAGTGAATGGTGATTTCTAATAATTTTAAGTAAAAAAAACTTAATTATACACTATGAACTTTAATGAAGAACTGATGTTTGTGATTGCAACAAGTTAATGTAAAGAGATGAGAAACAATGAAAAAGGCAAGAAGAAATTTATAATGCCTCACCTACAATCCATACTATACTATTTGTCAGGTCTGTTACTTGAACTTACACTAAAGTTCATGTATTTATACAACTCCCAACTCTACTGTTGGACGTTGTAATTAGAGTTGATGTAAATAAACATTTACAATACTTCATAGCAACTAAAATTGGGACCAATATACAAACGCTAATGCAAACAGTTTATTTAAAAAGTTCACAAGGAATTGTTCTCCAACAACCCTTATAGAAAACTATTCTAAGAAAAAACTAAAACTAGTAGTTGTACAAACAAACGTTGTCTAATTTAATGTTGTTAAATCCAACACACTGCTGTAAAAATTTTCCTAACAATGCACAAAGCTTCTATGCCAAGTCAACTTTACACTGTGAAGCACTAAATTTCCTTGAGAAACTTCCTTTTTATGCTAATGCAAAAGATATTAAGTTCTAAGTTTCTATAAGAAACCTTTGAAAGATCTGAGTGGGGAAAATGAATAAATTTGCTCCTAAAAATTTCTAGTGGTGGCCTTAGGTTGCATAAGTAATGTGGCCAAGAAATGTTGCAACGGTCTCTTGATAAATATATCAATTTCACAATTGGTATGTCATCATGCACAACATTCAACTTGATGAGTACACCATTTTTTATCAAACAATTTTTTCTTTCACAAAATCGATATGCAGGACAATTATGTAAATGGTTTACAGTTGATGACTTACCAAGAAGCTTTAGCTGCTGCCTAGGGTTTTTTAATTGATGGCTGAAGCTTTTCTTACCTTTCAAACTTTGATAATCCCAAACCAATTATGCTCAAGCCTTGGATGAGTTGGACCAACCACAGGACAATTTCCAAAAGAAATCATAATCTAAAGGGAGAAATACATGTGTTTTTGACACCATTACCATGAATATTTCCTGCTCTCCTTTCACATGACAAAATTTTGATCTTTATGTATATAACATAAATTTTATGTATGCAAGAATATTTAATGATGAAAAATACTCAATACAAATAATATTCTTAATGATGACATAAAAAATGTATTGAAAAGAAAATGCCAGTCAAGGATGACTTCTACCATCTAACCTATACATGCTTGTCGATCAAAAAAACCCATATCAAACTGAGGACCTTGTAAGTTCCTTCAATTGATATAATTATTTCTAGCATGCATTACGTACCTACACAAAAGTGGTTGGTAAGTCACCTAGCACAGGTATATCTTAAGCATGAAAGGAGAAAAGGAAAAAAAACCAACCTGTACACAATGGTGTTGTTAACATGCACGTGAATAGACTTCTCTCAAATATCAGCAGGTGCCAGTTGGAATTTTACAAGAGTGGTATTAGTTCAGTACATGCCGAAAGGTGAGGTTAATCCTGACTGCGTTTGCCTTTGAGCGCTTAGGCACTGAATGCACCCAATCTCGTTGAGTGTGACCCCGCATTACCAGCAAAGACCCATGCTTTAGCATAAACTTATGTTGGTCCAGTTGATCTGCCTTCAGATGCTTATGTGAAGTCCGTTTTAGAGTTGCAGTACATGGCACTACCAAAAACACATAAATCAAGATTAGAACCGTAGATTTTCCAGGTGGTGGAAAACCATTGGGGATTTGTTTTTATGTTTTCATGCTAAAAGTGGTAAAAAGCAGTAAACTGATATCATCTAGCTTTCTAGGAAAAGAAATGTTCAATTAACTTCTCCTTTTAGAAAGGGAAATAAACAAGTAATTTAACACATTTGAGATAGCTGAAAAAGTGAAATTCACTAGATAATTGGGTATTCTACAAGAAAATAATATTTGAAAGTTTTGCCTTTATAACTGGCTCTTCACAATTAAGAGTCAATGCAAACCTACAGGTGTGTGAGCGGAGCATGTAGACCATGATTATAGGTGTGCTAGTACAGTAAGACTGCATTTTTTACCAACTTGCAGCAAGACTGCGTTGCTTGAGCAGAGTTCCAGGAAGATCAATTCAATTCAACTACAAGTGAAGCAACTTACCACTAAAAACAAGCTCTGCAATTATGAGCATACCTTGACCTGTTTTCTTGGGTCGTTTCCTCAACAAGAACTCCCTCTCACATCCAAATGAAACTGAAGCTATCACAGGAGTTGGGCCATACAACTTTTCATCATCAGAATGCCAAGCAACATAATCATTCCCACTCTTGTATCTATTCAGTAGCAAGCTATTAAAAATACTACCAGGAAGGGCTGCATGAACCTGAAATAAGTTCAAATAAGTACAAAGGCAGGCATATTTACATAAAAAACTAAAAAATAGCTTCTTTCATAGTTTTGCATTAACAAGGGGTATTTAACCACACGTTGAAAATATCATATAACTTATAATATAACCACTACATTAGAGGTCTAGTAATAACCAATGGAATAACAATCTTCTATATTTTTTCAATGACGTATAACAGCCCAAGTTTTTGAAAGGGAAAAAAGAAAAGAAAGAAATCTTGGCCACCATCACCACCTTTTGGCGGGGGTGATGATGGAACCCAGCCTCTTCTGTATTTGTTTCACATATTCCATTTCCTCCGTCAAAACTGCTTCCATCTCTCCAATATCTATTTGCAAAAAATAATATTTTCTTCATATCTCCATTACTCTTCTCCCAAATCATCTACACTTGATCGTCAATGGCTAAATGTGAGGGAACATAGAGTATTGTGCATGCAAGAAAACAAGTGGCGAAGGACCAGAAAACAGACACACACGAGACCTCCTCTCTCTTCCTTGTACAATCAAACGCCACCTCATACCCCAACACACAGTTGGAAAAAGGGAAAATCATGCTCAATGAGGATCATTATGCTCTACCCTCTTGCAGAGTGATAAGAGTTTCCCTCTCTGCCTCTTCACACATTCTCTCCATTTCGACATTATAGAACAAGCCAGTCTTATGAATCTGTGTTTTTTTCATTATTGCCTGTTGAAGCTCTTTGATTGCAGAGTTCATTGTTTGATATATGGAGGAAGAGCAGTGATAGAACAGGAAACCAATGTCAACGAATTCAACTTATGATTTCATATCAGACTTCAATAGGCTAAAAAAATACATGTCAGTAAAATTTTATACTGTTGAAGTAATGTCGGTGAAAATATGTTAAAGAAAATCGCCTTTTGTTAATAAATTACCATGACAACATCAATTTTGTTGTCATTTTGATAATTCAAAAAATCAGCACATCAATGAAATATCGGCAATATGTTTAATTCCATGACCTATGTTTCTTGTTGCACATTCCTCTCTGGTAAAAAAGAAAATGATGTGCAGTGAAAGAAAAAGAAGACAACATGAAAAAATAAAGACAACAACATGTGAAGAAAAAAAAGAAAGAACAGTGAAGAGATGTGTGAAAGGAGTAAAGAAAAAATAGGTACAAAAAAGAAAAAATCAAAAGTAGCAGTGGAAGAAGCAAAAATAACAAAAAAGAAGACAATTTTTTCCATACAAAAAAGAAGATAAAAGAAAAGAATAACACGATTAGATACGTGAAGTGCTTGTGTTTTACAACACCATGTTTGTGTTTGTGTGTGCAGGTATTTATATATTTGCAAATTAAAAAATTTGTTTATATGTCAAGTTTCCATCTTAGTTGTTTTAAACAATATTCTTCCGTGTTTATTGTGAAACCAACTAATTTGTTTCTGTATGTATATGAACAACATGATTGGTTGCTGTTCATGCTTGCTTGTTTCTGTTTGCACATTGCCTATATATTGCTGCTGCTGCTGCAATTTCTACAATTCTTGCATGTCTTAAGCCTTGATAAGTTTACTTCTAAATTTAGTTATTTTTTTGTTTCTATATGTATTTGTGTCTATTGCAATATGGATGCCCTAGTTTGAAGGCGTATCATAGTTATGTATTAATAGTGGGTAATAATATTTTCCAAAAATAGTGGGTAGCAGTCTTATATTGAACATCGTGTAACGTATTCCACCATGCAATCTCTATTTATAAAGGTCTGGCAAAAATCAATAAAAGAATAATCTTCCATCATTCTTAGTTTGCACATCATCTAAACGGTGACTTCTACAAAATAGACACAATTTTCTTCACACGACTAAAAAATGAAGGCACTTGCTATAATAAAAACTTGAAAGTGGATATCCAAACATAAAATGCAAGCATGAATTATTATGCAATATTACTTGTCCAATCTAGTTTTGTATTAGAAAAAATTTTAAAAAATCAGTTATTTTTATCACAAGAATATATTTTATCTCAATGACTAAAAGAAAAGCTTACTTATATAACAAGCAAAAGCTCCCAGTATAGGCAACTAAGAGTCTAAGACTAATTAGATGTAAATGGAGAAACTGAAAATGACCTAAATAATCTGATATAGCCTAGATTGATAAAGCATTAACAATGTATAAGGACTTTTGACTTGATTTAAGCACAAACACCAATGTTGGGCAAGGGTCCCACATTGACCACAATGGACATTTTCTAAGTAAGCTCCTCAATTAACAAATATATTGAATATATTGTTGCCTTTCCTCCAAACAATTAATTAACTGCATGACATTTTTAGTAGGCATAATGTATCAAGTAAAATATCCCATTAACATTTCCTCATCTCATGAATCCAGCTGACATATTATCTTTCCCTATCTGTATCTTTAGAGCACTATCTCAATGTTTCTATAGAATGTCCAAATTCAAGTTGCAACAGGGTCGTCTGCAGGATCTCTAACTGCCATTAGTTTTCCATGGCATGTATAACCTAAGGTGTGAGATTCTTTGTGATAATAAACTTCCCACTTTAGTTAGCTTTTTACTCTGGAATCCATGACTCCTTGATGATGAACACTAGGTCTGACTCAATTCTACAGCATACATATAATGATGGTGCTTTTTGCTTGACTTGTCATGAATTCTCCTTTCTCCCTTCTGGCCATATACAAACCTTATCTTATGAAGAATGAATGCCTTAAATATTAAAAGTAAAAGGCTAAAAGGATCCTCTTACTTTTGCAAGAATGGCTTTAAGGGGAGGGAAGTCATCCCAAGAGTGTGCATGTGGTTGATACCCACTGTATTGCAATTGTTGTAATCCTTCATCAGCAATATAACATGTGTCTCTCGGCTGCAAAAATTTGTCAACACCTTCTTTGAAGGAAATAATACAAATGCGCACAGATACAGAACTAAACACTACCACAAAACATACTGGGAATTGTAAACTAAGGTCCCATTTGGGACTGATTTTAAAAGCTTTGGAATTTGCATAGAAATGATTTTGAGGATAATTGAAAACATTTTAAACAGTACACTGTAGTTCATTTTTCTAGAATCACAAGAACAAAAAAATTAATTCTGATTTATTTTACTAATTTTGCACAATTCTCTCTTTAGGCACAAAATCCAATTTCAAAATTTAGATAGAATTGAAAAGATTCCAAGTAGATTTTGCACAGAAACACAAAATCTCACGATTTTTATTACCATGAAAGTTGACACAGAATCATGATTTAGCAAAAATCTTAACTTATAAAATTTATACCAAAAGTTCCCAAAGATTGTAAAGCATCTGTTGGTTCTCATTCAAAGTCCAATGCAATATCAATATCCAAGAAAATTAGATTACAATAATTCCCTTGTTATTTGTAACAAAAATGGAAAAAAAATAAAGGAAAGGATATTTCGTCATGTCTGAAATATACTTATTTTTCATTTAGACATAAACACAAGAAACTGGTCACTGCTGTTTTAACACGTACACTATATTGCTTGTAGATGTCACATGACCAACTCTATTTGTTATTGATACTTCATGTTTACACTGCCTATTTGGAACAAAATCATGCAGCAAGTTACACATGTCGAACGAGAATACAATCACTTTTGAATGCAACACAAAAAGGAAAAATACTCAGAAATATCACAGAAAATGATGAAAATAAGTATGCCAACAACCAACTTAGAGAAAAAAGAAGCTTTTTGAATGAAAAGATTAATAAAAAGTTTAAAACTTTACTATATTCTACAGCATACACCTAAAGGACTTGCTTTATATCTTCAAGGAAGCACAATTTAATTTAAAAATAATGACAGGAACATAAAATGAATTCGGTCCAGTATAACAAGAAAGTTTTCTAGATGCTTAACTGAGAAAACAAGGTTTCTTCCAAATTCACTGATTTGAATTTTAAATAGCTAATACCAACTCAAGCACATGATATAAAGGCATTTAGAATATAAAAGGAGATTTGTTGAAATGTTGATAAAAGAAAAGGTTGATATGGAATTGGTGAATATAGAAAGTTAAAAGTTTAGATTTCAATAATTGGCAGGTTAAAGTTCGTATTGCTGAGTCAAGAAAAGAATAAAGCTTTTCAAATATCTTTATTTAGTCATAGAAATCATTTGGAATTTCAGAATTTGAAAACGATATATTAAAAGTACACATTTATACAGACCAACAATACAACTTATTTTTCATGTATGCAGAAAAACCAATGTCTTACGTAAATAGTTCTTGAATTCATTTCCCTGTACAAAGAACAAGATACGGGTAAGCTGATATGAAATAAAATAGTTCTTCAAAACCACCTCTGCTTGGGAATGAACTTTAGGAAAATATGAAGTGGAGAAACACTTCTGAAGTGTTGTGTGATAAGAGAATACCCTTAAAATTAAAAGGAAAATTCTATAAAACCATCGTTCACCTAACTATGCTTTATGACTGAGAATGTTGGATTGTAAAGCGTGATCAGGTGTAAAAAGTTAATATTGCTGAGATGCATGTACTTATATGATAAGTGATAGAACCATAAGAGATAAGCTTAAAAAATGATTTTATTGTTGTTGTCAGGGGTAAGCTCTCGTTGGTTCCTTTTCATATGGAAAGTGGGTACGCACAATGATCGGTTATTTTTTTTCTGAAATTCAGAAAATTGTCGAACAACTAAATGTATGCGTAGTCATAAGACAAGCATTAAGACAACAACAAAAATTGAGATAAATTGGAACTTCTAATTTGTTTTTTCTCGATTGAGATAAACATAGAAAAATGAGTACCACATTGTAGACCTTTGAACTTGGCCCATTCGATCAACCATCCAAATCAAGACGAGGAAGGATGTATGTAATTGTAAGGACGCCTTATACGGTCCCCAATCCCACATTCCCATATAAACCATAAGGCATCCTACGTACACCAAGGGCACAAGAAGTGAAGATGGAAAAGAAGAAACCTGGAGGCAAGATCTGCCGAAGACGTGGATAGAAGGCCTCGTCCACGGGATCCCCTTGTCGAGATAGTCGAGCCACTCCCACGACTGCTCGGTCGGCAGGAAACGGGGGACGTAGACGACCTCGCTCCCGCGCCCGAGGTCGATGGTCCGCCGCCCTCCCTCGTCGTCGTGATCAGGGTTAGTAGAGTTCGGGAGCTGGAGTCGCCGGAACCGCAGCGTCATCGCGGCGGAAGACCAAACCGAATCGTCATCGGTGTCGCTGCATTTTTACCCATGCTCCCGTCCATCACGGCCGAATTCATTATTTATAATATAGAAAAAAAATAGAATACATCGAATTAATTTTTTATCTAAAATAAAATAAACAAATTTCTCTTTTAATATTTATTTTAAATTTTAAATTAATATATTTAAATCATGAAACAAATACATACATAATATTGTTTAACTATCGATACTCTCATTTGTCGTCCAAGAAATCAATACTTTGATCGTTTCACCAAGAAAAAAAATCTTATTAAAGAAAATTAAGGCTTCGTTTAGTTACAAAAGATTCTACCGTAATTAAAATTACTCTAAATGTGAAGAATTCTCAATAGTTTGTTTAGATTTTTTATCGTAACATTAAATCACACCAATAATAAAAAATACAATTCTAATATTTACATCATTTATTTAAAAGTTAAAAAAAATACAAACAGGAATTTCAAGGTTGCACCTTATTTGAAACAAAAAGTTAAAGAAGTTATTTTTTCTTATTCTCAAAACTAAAAAAGATTCTGCTAAACGTAACCCAAGACTTCATTTGAAAATACAGCAATAAAAAGGGACAAAGTAGTTGAATGAAAAATGCATGTGAACGACAATGTTATGAAAAATCAAATGAGTGCATCAGTGAATTCAACATTTCACATGTGGGATGCATTGGAAAAAGCCGTTGTAATTATAATAGAAAATCGATGATTGATAAAAGTATTGGTAATACCATAAAGATGGCAATCTGCTACTGGATTTTGTAGTACATAATTTAAAGATGGCAAGCTGCTACTGCATTTTGTAATACATAATTTAAAGACGGCAAGCTGCTACTGAATTATGTAATACATAGTTTAAAGATGGCAAGCTGCTACTGGATTTTGTAATATATAATTTAAAGATGGCAAGCTGCTTGGAAAGTCTTTCAGTGCTCTTCCTTGCAGCTTCAGAAATAAAAAAGAAAGGTACATTGGCATAATTGGAAGAAAAGAACGCTGGCTGCTTTAAGAAAAAAGGGAAACATTCTCGTACTTGAAAAGAACGCTGGCTACTTTGACTTCCTTTGATATGACTCCAACTGTAATCAAAAATAACTTTCAACGTAATAATACTGTAGAAGATTTTTAAAGTAACTTCATCCTATTTTCAAAAAATACATTGATTTTTCTCAATTTAATACAAGTACTTTTTCTTGCTCTCAACTGAAAAAACTGCCATCAAACTAAACCTTTATAAGTACTTGAAAAGAATATATACTTAAATTTGAAATCATCCAACATCGTTATTCAATCATTTATAAATGTAAGTATTCGAGCTCGGTAATCATTTATTGGTCAGATAAAAAAGGCAAATATTGCACACTTTCACATGATCCCACCTTGCACAAGACACATATATATGCACAGAAGTGAACCACCTGTTACCCGGGTAGGCTGGCCGACTACAAAGTCGAACCAACTTGAATGTCTCCGGTAGAATTGACTAGCAAATTTCAGACCATACGAGCTTGATATTCAGATTGCCACATTCCACGTCCCGGAGCCTCAATCGGACATCCTGTGTAATCTCCCCGTTCACGCAGCAAACAAAGCTCTCTTCCATAAGGCAGTTGTCTGATTCAGGCATCACCTTTCTCAGCTGTGTCTCCCCACTCTGTAGACGCAATGCACGCTTCAGCTTAGAAGCTGCAACTATGGGTTGAAGACTAATGAATGTATGGCCCATCCTATCGTCATACTTAAATCTGTCACGGTCAAATACCTCCTGCAATTACAACAAGCGAGAAGAAGAAGGAAAGCAGCTTTATTAAACAGCTAACATCAAGACTTTGCTTAGGATATACAGATTAGACGTTTTCACGGGTTTATAATGTCATATTTAACTTTCTACGCATTATAATAATCGAGAAATAGAAATTGTGACAAACCCTTGGCTTACATACCATATGGTCTGTTGTCCAAGAGAATTCCCACGAGGACAATATCTTATTACTAAGATCGAATGTATAACCAATCATAATAATTTTAAGTATTAAAAAATATTTAAATAGTTCACAATGATTACCAGAAAACAAATAATGTTTGGAATAAGTAACAAACTAACTTAAATGAAAAAGATTGAGAAATAATGAGAAATGCATAAGAAAATTTATAGTGTTTCAAACTTACAATTTTGAATACATCCACTACCAAAGTCTCCCAATTGAGCTAACATTAATCTCATGTTATTACAGACCAACACCCTAACATTACAATTTCCTTAGTAAATTTGTCAAGACTTACATCCGAATATAATGAGATTCCTCGACACAACCCAAGTTACTTGAATCACTTGTACAGTTGAAATACTAATCTCCCATAAACAGCTCTCTCCTTCCATGTATGCAAATGATACTCAATGTAGCTTTGTGTGTGTGCGCTTGAAGGAGTAAGGAAAAGCCTTGGACTCGATAAAAATAAAACTATTCAATTATTATAAATGTCTGCACTAAACAAAGAGTGAAACCAGTCATAGGAATTAAGTATCAAACTATTAGGCTTACATGTAGTTTACTCCATTTTCTATTGTAAAGTTATTCACTCTATGTAGCGTTCATATATAGAGGCCTTTTTTATTAAAGAATTGATCCAACCTTTCAACATTTATTGTCTTCACATGAAGTTAGAATTCGGTTTTGCAGAGAGACAGAGAGTAGAAAAATCCCAGTCATCTTTGCCACCCTATTATGGTAGTGACGATGAACTTTAAACCTTAACTACCATTATATTATAGCCTGTTGCCACCACCAATCAAGCCTAACAACCCCTTCCTCAACCTATCTTCAACTATTCCATTGTTCTGTTGCCATTGTCAAATCCACATAGGTACCCTAGCAGCATCATAGTCCCTTCTAACACTAGCTAGTAGCATCATTGTCATTGCTCTCCTCCAATTCCATTGTCTATGCTAGTGTTTTGTCATCTCTCTCACTCTCTCCTCTCATGACATTGCTTCTCAAGCCACCTACGACCACATAAAAATTTTCCTCCAACTGCTTCTTGCCCACCATCTTTATTCTTGTATCCTCTTTGTCAACTCCTTCTAGTATTGGGTTTACAACAAAAAAAAGAAGGGGAAGAGTGCGACATCATGTAAAGAGAGTACGATAGAGGGAGAGGTGGGTGAGGCACATGTCAATGTTTAAGAAAAATAATAAACCATGAAGTGCAGAGACAAAAAAAGAGGGTGATGAGTAAAAAAAAAGGAAAAAGAAAGAGAAGAAGAGAAAAAGTAAAGGAGATTAGAGTTTTTGTAATAAAAAAATGTGAAATGTTAGTGAAAGAAGTTAAAAAAGGGGGGAAAGTCAAAAAAGTAAAAGAAAAAATATACAAAAAAGTAGCAATACATCTATCACTGACCTCCAAGTTCCTTCCACTTATATTTCCCATGTGAGTCTCAATGTTTAAGCAATGTTGATCCATGATATAGTGTTTTTTCTCCATGAAACAAGTCTCGATGCTGAATAATGCACTCTGTCAATATTATTGGATGGTTAAATGGTAATTGTACTGATTATAGTATTTACAAGTGCCCATCTTTGTTGATTGAATCTAATGATGTCAACAAACAAAGTTTTCTGAGCATGAAATCAATGTTCATGCCTGTTTTTAATGTGGTCCAACAAATTGTCCATTGTTTGTACTTGCATATCGTTGCTACCTGTCTATTGCCACTACTACTATTATAGCAACTATTCCCATTTCATCTAAACCTATAAATGGAACAAATTTCTATTGACTACCTGCCCTGACCTACCCAATTTAATGCAGGAAAGGTATTATTTCTACCCTATTACTAATTTACCTACAGGTTAACCTTATAACCCACAAGTCAACCTGCTAATTTATGAGTATTGCCTACCTATTTACTCTTAAGTGAGAATGATCTGGATTATGTGGGTAATTACCCTAATCATACACTGTACACCAATATTTATACAATGATAATTAGGCCTAATGGGCCAATACTCTCCCTCAAGCTAGAGCATATATATCTAAGAGCCCCAGCTTGTTACATAAATCACTAAACAAACTAACTCTCAATGTCTTAATAAAGATATCAGCAATCTTCTTAGATGACAATGTAGGGCAAGGAGATGATCCTTTTTTTCCACTTGTTTACAAACATAATAGCAATCGATCTCAATGTGTTTTGTATGTTCTCAAAATGACTCATTGTTGGCTATATAAATGGTGGCTTGATTGTCACGATGCATATGCATAAGCTAAGTAACACTAATTCCCCATTCAAATAACAAATTCTTTATCCACACTATTTCACTTGTAGTCTGAGACATGGACCTGTATTCTACTTCTGCACTTGACTTGAAAATAACGTTCTATTTCTTGCTTAGCCAAGTCACTAGATTGCCTCCAGCATAAGTACAGTAACCTAATGTAGACTTTCTCCTACTATCACCTCCATATCCTAAGTTAGAATAGGCCTTGACAAGTAGATGTCCATGCTTAGAGTAGAAAGCCCTTTTCTAGGACTTCCTTTAATATAGGCCAAGACACGTAGGGCACCATCCCAAGAACTCAAACTGCATAGGCAATGTCAAGTCTAGTGACAATGAGATAAAGAAGCTTGCCAATAAGCCTTTTATACCAAGCAACATCTGGATAAGGTGCTGAATTGCTTTCCCACAACTAAGTACTCACCTTCATGGGAGTAGACTCAGGCTTGCAACCAAGAAGCCTCGTCTCTTCCAACATATCTAATGCATATTTTCTCTAGGACAATAACAGTTGATCACATTTGTATGTAAATGCTATGTCAAAGAAGTATTTAGGCTTGCCCATGTCCTTTATAGAAAAATGTTGTGCTAAGAAATTCTTAGTATTGAGAATACCTGTTGCATCAATATCAATCAAAATAATGTCATCCACATAGACGACTAAAATGACATAACCAATAGAATTCTTCCGTACAAAGATGGACAAATCTACAACACATTTCTTGAAATTATGTTGTAGCATCACAGAGCTAAACTTGGCAAACCAAACCTGTGGACTCTGTTTAAGTCCATAAATAGTCTTTCGTAATAAACAAACTATATTCTCCCCCTAAGCAATGAAACTGGGAGGTTACTCCATAAACACCTTCTCATCAAGATCACCATAGAGAAAGACGTTGCTAACATCCATCTGAGAAAGAGACCACCCTTGATTGACAGCAACTAAGAGAAAAATCCAAATGGAATTGAGATAAGCAATAGGGGAAAAGGTCTCAACATAGTCCACACCATATGTTTGTGTAAAGCTACGAGCAACAAGCTGAGCTTTGTAACAATCAATGGAACCATCAGGCTTTCTCTTGATTGTGAAAACTCAACGACATCCAACAACTAAAGCATCAGGTGAGCAAGATATCAAGTCCCACGTACCACGATCAACTAATGCCTGCATTTCTGTATCCATGGTAGACTTCTAGTGTAGAAGGGTAAGTGTTTCCTAAACAGTCTTAGGAATTGATTTCGAAAATAAGGAGACAATGAACTGGCAATGAGAGGAGCCAAGAGAATCACAAGAAACAAAGTTAGAAAGGGGATGAGCAGTGAAAGAACGAGTACCTTTACGATGTATAATAAGGAGATCAAGGTCAGTGAGGGGCAAATCTACAAGCGAAGAGGTGGTTGGCACAACGACCAGAGGAGTGACTGCTCTGTGTTGACACTGCCGATAAACCTACAAGGGAGCACACGAGGAAGCAGCGGGTGACTCAATGGAAGGGAGAATGGTAGGAGAGACACTCAAGGGACAAGGACTGGGAACATCCCCAAAGTAGAGTGTGTCCTCGAGAAAGCGAACATCAGCAGAAGTAAGATAACGACGAGTGGGAGGATGGAAACATCAGTATCCCTTTTGTATACGGAAATAATTGACAAATGCACACTTAAGTGATCATGGAGCAAGCTTATCTAAACCAAGAGAGAGATTTTTGACAAAAACTGTACACCCAAAAACTCGTGGAGGTAGAGTGAATAGATCTTTATCAAGAAATAAACGATGGAAGGGAACTTGGCCTTCCAAAGTAGAAGACAGCATACGATTTATCAAATATGAAATGGTAAGAATAACATCAAACCATAAGTAATGAAGAACACACATCTCAACAAGAAAAGTGCAAGCAACATCAAGGAGATGGTGATGTTTGCGCTCAACAAGCTCATTCTGTTGAGAGGAGGACAAGTGGTTTAATGTATAATGCCATGTTGCAAAAATTTCAATGCATTATCAATGCAAAAAACTTTGAGTAACAGAGAATTGATTTCGAATTTCATTGAAAAAGGTATGAATAACATCAATAACACATTTACGATCTTTCAAAAGATACACCCATGAAACTCTAAAATATTCATCAATAAAGACAATATAATAATTGTAACCATATACAAAGGAGTGATGCGACAAACCCCAAATATCACAACAGATAGTTTCCAACAAGGCAAAAGAAGACAACTCACGACTCCTGTGGGTAGCACAAAAGTGCTTACCTAATACATGACTGACATGAAACAAAAGACACATTAATCCAAGGTAAAGCAACTTGAAGCTTATAAACAAAAGGATGTTCAAGTCGACAATGCCAAAAAAGAGACGAATCACCCAATGTGATAATGGTGGCCAACCCTCGAGGTATGTCATCCTTGGCTAGCACATAATTGTCATTCCCTCATTCATGTCCCAAACCAATCCTCTTTCCCGTCTACAAATCCTAAAAGATACAATGAAAGGGAAAGAAGGTAACGAAACAGTACAACTGTTTGATAATAGCACTGATAGACAACAAGTTAATAGGAAAATATGAAACATATAGAACTTTATCAAGAGTAATTTGTGAAGTAAGTATAACACAACCCTCACCACGAACAGTATAGCTACGACCATCTGCAATTGCCATTGACCGTAAATAAGGGAGGTCAGATAAATAGATAAAAAGAGATTTGGTGCTAGACCTATGTTGAGATGCACCAGAATCAATAATCCAAGTATGTTCAGGAGCAAAATTTAAATAAGTCATACCAGAAAAGAAGGCATTAACAACGTGAGTAGTGGAACCTTGATTAGCCTTCATTAATAGATATTCATTATAATCTTATTGAGAGATGGTGACAGATCTGGATGAAGAGGGAATATCGAATGATGCATCTGTCACAGCAACAACCAAGGTCGAAGGATGGGTTAGGCAGCCAAACTTAGCCCAGCACTTTTCCAAAGGATGACCATGTTTGCCACAGTGGTCGCACATAGGTCGCAACCTGCCACTCGTGTGTCCCCGATCTCCACGGCTGCGACCTCCCCTACTGTTGACGCTAGAAGAGAAGAGTGTCGAGGGTTTCGAAGGGATAGGTGCAGGCAACTGAGTAACCCGCAACACTCGATTAAGCATTGTCTGCAGAGAAGGAACAGAGTCAATGCCTAAAATTTGTCTGCAGATCTGGCCAACGACCTTGGAGTGCAGACCCAAAAGGAAGATGGCGACTCCAAGCTCCTGTCGATAGCGATGTAGGGGTCGCATGTCTAGGACGAACGACTAGTAGATGTCCAATTTGTCGAGAAGCGCAATGATGACGCCATAGTAGTCACGAATCAATCGGTCACCCTAGCAATTCAAGAAGAGGGATTCGTAGAAGTCACATACCCTGACGATATTATTTTCAGTGCCATAGGTTGCACGAAGTTGTTCCCAAATGCGTTTCGCCGATTGTACGTAGGAGATGTTACAGGTGATTGGCTCGTCAACACTCGCGAGAAGCCACCCAACCACTACACAGTCGAATGCATACCAGGCAGATCATCACAAAGATGTTTCTCCTTCATGTGTGCAGCACGAAAACTCTCTAAGGCACTCGCCCAAAGGTGATAGTTCGTCAAATTAAGCTTAACGTCGATGGCAATGAACTTGGAAGTCCACTCATCCTTTGCTGGTTCCATGGACAGAGATTGAAGAGGAGGAAGACAACGGATGAACGAGGCAACGACGATTGTTAGGGCACCCAACGCTTTGATACCATCTTAAGTGAGAATGATTTGGATTATATGGGTGATTACCCTAATCATACACTATATAACAGTATTTATACAATGATAATTGGGTCTAGGGCCAATACTCAAACATTTACCTACAAGTTTAATGTAGGTAAACCTATGCCTAGCATGTACTGTCCCCATTTACATGCCTTATTATTAAATCTAAGGCCCATACCTAAGAGGATGAGACACTTATGATCTCTCTAGGCCTTTAAATAATCCCCAAACATACACTTAAGAAACTAGGCATCAACTTATCAAAACCAAGATTAAGATCTCGAACAAATGCAATACCTCTAAACAATCCAAACCAGTCTATCAGGTTTTTCCACCCCCTCTTCTTCTTTTTCTTCCTTTTCTTTTCCACCACCTCCTCTTCTTCTTCTTTTTTCTTCTTTTTCTTCAACCCAAATCTGTCAACCCTTTTTTCCTTAACCCTCTTCTCCTTCTTAAGCTTCCTCCTCTTTTTCTTCCCCAAACTCACGAGCTACCCCTAATCCGATGAGCCTTCCACACGCACGTTCATCTTTTCCAAGCTTCTTCCTCTGCACGACGAGCCACTTTCATCGACGAGTCACCCTCAATCTATTGAGCCCTCCTCGCACGCTTCCATCTCTTTCAAGCTTCTTCCCCTTTTTCTTCCTCTACCCGATGAGTCACTGTCTTGGTTGTCATCGTCATCTTCCACAGTAACGAAGAGGGATAGCACTCACCCATTGTCGAAGGGTTGGTGTGGTTGGGATGGACACGTTGAAAGTTCCTGCACTCCAGTCGAAGGTGAGCACATTCTTCTCCCTACGCTTCTTCTTCTTCTTTCTCTTCTCCTTGTCCTCGTCCTCCCCTTCATCCTCCTTCTCCCTAGAAGAGCTAAAGCTACTGCTCCCAGAACTATGCAATTTTTTTCTTTTTTTCACCTCCTCTTCCTCCTTCACCTTCTACTTCACCTCCCAACCTTTCTTCTTCTTTGCCTCCTTGTCTGTCTTTCTCCCTTCCTTCTCCTCACACATCTTCACTAAAGCCGTCAGTGAGATTTCCTTGGCCAATAGCTGCTCTACCTTCTTCTTCACCTCCTCGCACATATCCCCTAGTGCTTCTAAAGGTCTTCCTCTTGCTAAACGAGAGAGAGAGAGAGAGAATCAAACCCCCCCCTACCATGTGACGACGCCACCCAACCCAATCGCAATGTTGTTTGTGCGCATAGGCTGTAATCTACCCTTCCAAAGTTGTCATTTGGGCGTCAAACTTTGCGTCCAGCTATTGCAACATTTTGATGATCGACAATCACTCTCGTTAGTGATACTCATGGTGATTTATGGATAGAATCAAAGGCTTTGACACCAAATGTAACAAAATAAAATGTATTGCAATAGAAAGGAAAATAGTTCGCCTATATTGCAATAAAAAGGAAAATAGTTTGCCGCACTTCGAGGGTTGGCAGCCTCCACAAGAACTCAAACAACAATAAGAACAAGACCAAAAACCTAATCTTAACCCTAACATTTCATTTAAATACCACTTCCTACTGGACAGGACTCAAAATATAAACTAAGTCAACCCAAGTTGTGGCCCAATACCTATAGACTATTACAATCAATCTAGAAAAATTACGAAATACCAGAATATTAATTTATTGTCCAACTATATTTTATTACTCAAAATGCTAGACTGTAAAATATATGTAAAAAGTCAAAATTGCTGAGATATAATGTTTAGATTGATGAGTGGTAATATTTTTTAATAGTCAAAATACAATAACTTTAAGGAATATGTTTAAAGCAATTTTATGAGGAATATGTTTAAAGCAATTTTATGAGGAATATGGTAGGATTTGCACCTAATGAAAATAAGAGAAAATCAACTAAAGTTATTTGGTTATATCCTTAGGAAACTAAAGAATGCACTAGCTAAAAGCAATGATTTAATTAGTACAAAAGTAAATAAAAATAAGTTGAAGTAGGCCTAAAACTACTTGGTCAGGAATTGTAAATTTAAATTTATGTAACTCAACCAATGACTTGACAATAGATAGAAACATTTGAAAGAAAAGAATTGATATGATCAACCCTATGTAATGGGATTATATCTCAAATTGTAATTGTAATAGAATATTGGTTTATTACTTCAATAAAAAGTTATTTTACAACCCTATAGACATGGAGAATATCTTTAAGGGCTCAAGACATCAACAATAACCGACAATGAAAACAATGTAATATCTATGACAAAAAATGGATAAACTCATAACAAACCCCAAGTGTCATAATGAATCGACAATAAAGGACTCTAATTAGATGATAATGATCAATACTGATAGGTAGCACAATGGTAACTACCTAACATGATTTGTAAATCAAAGGACTAATAGATAATAAAGGAAAAAATTGTCCGACATCTGGAATAAGAGATGACCTAATCAATGATGTCAAATGAAAGATTATTCAACAAAAGCCATGGATCAAGTCCTTGTCAGATCTCATCTCTAACTAGAAAATAAACTACATGACCATGCTCATGGCCCAAACTAGTTCTCCCCATATATAGATCTTAAATAGAACAATGAAATAGGAGAAATATCATAAAACAAAATAATTATTTAGTTATGACACTAATGGAATGTAAATTTAAGAGAAAGTATATAAAGAATTTTATCCATTAATCTAAAAACAAGCTTGTACAACTCTTTCTCCAGGGCAAAAAACCATGACCATTGATTATGGCAACAAAATGGATGCCAGCTAAATATGATGAGGCACTAGAATCTGTTATTCAAAAACCATCCCTAGAATAAAGTAAATACTAGTACTGAATATGGTAAACGAGCAATAATCGTATCTAGAAGAGCCTACAACTAAAGAAACAAGTCATATTTGACTTGAGTGATAGTTACAATTAGTTGTGATTGGTCAAAGAAAGACATTATCTCTAAAGAAGCATGCTATGCTAGACCAAGAGACCTTCATACATGTCCCAAAATCTACCATTGAGTTAATTAATCCACTTACGATGCTCACATCTACATGTTATGCCCTATTAAGGCACAGCCACATTCATGAGAAGTGTGACAATCTCTATCACAAATAGAATACACTAGGATATACTAATCTGAAGCAACAAGTGATTTAGCCATAGATATCTTCATAAATCTAGAAAAATGGATTAAGAATACATACAATCACAGCCCTATGCATGTTGGATGCAAGATCAAGATGGGCCTAGCTCCTCTCTATACTAATGCATCTTGAACATATCAATGGTAAAGATTGATAGATCTTCAGCTCATGTAGTAACGCCTAAAGAGAACTATAGAACTCCTACACTAACCTAGCATCCTATCTGTTGGTGAATAGCTTCTGACACATCTCTAACATGTACAATATTTTTCTCATTCCAACAGGACCATGGAGGGTATCTCAAATCTATTTGACCAGCATTAACATCATTACACTACATGTAATATGTCATTCCATACAATTTACAAACCACAAAATGATTGTACAATTATCTGCAAATCATTCTTCATATATTTTGCCTTTGATATTTGGCAGATTATTTTTAAGGTGAAGGATCTTTTGATGTACTTCAACAAATTTCCAAGAAGATTGGCCAAGGAGATAATTCTTGTCGTCCAACTTGATAGAGGTGTCTGTGAGTCCTTTTAATCAAGTATCACGAGAGGAAGTCTTTTTCTGCATTGTCTAATCCAAACCAACTTAGGAAAACTATAATCACAATTAAGTTTGTCAAAAACTAACAAAAATTGTTGGGTACCATGTATCCAACCACTAGTGACTTGTAGGAGATACTTCTTGGTCATAAGCATAACCCAAGATGCAAAAATTTGCATGATCATTGTTGGCAACCTACAAACTTAGGATAGATGATGGTTGGCTGCAAGGATTCAAATGTCGGTATCGTATCGAGGATCGGTCATTTGAAAAAAGGAATCGTATCGATGATTGGTCATTTGAAAAAAGGAATCGTATCGATGATCAAGGATCATATCAGTAGAAATACAATATACTTTTGTGGAAATGATCATAAAACACCAAATTTCAACTTGAAACTTAAGGATAAAATATAATAAGTTATGATAAGTGTGTAAAAACACTTAGATAATTTTTTTACGTAATTATCAAGCATAAAATATCAATTATATTAAGATATAGTAGTTACATGTACGAAAAAAGTTTTAAACTATTTACAAATAAGTTAAAGAGATTCATAATGACAAATGATTTAAAAAGTAAAGGAATTATACATATAATAATTCCATGTTGAATGTCTAAGGGAGTCATGGATTGTATTACGTGAAAGTGAAAGAGAATAATGTTGCTTTTATTTTTTTCCTTTTACATGATTTTTTAAATTTCTTTTTTTGTTGTTTTATTTACTTTTTATATTTTTATTTTTATTTTTATTAATTTCACATGTTTTTGTCTTTTTTGTTTTTTCTATTCTTACATTTTTATATTTATTTTTTATTGTTACATTTGTTTTTTATCTTTTCATTCGTACTTTACTTTTCTTTTTATATAGTTATTGACTTCATCTTTCATATAATTTTTATTTTTTAAATATCTTTTTATACTTTTTCTTTTATTTATTTTTCATTTTTTTAATTTTTCCTTTTTCTCTTTTTTTTTCTTCTTCCTTTTTCTCTTTCTTCTTTTTCTTTCTTTCTTGTTTCTTCTCTTTCTTCTTTTACCTTTTTACCCTTCTTACCTAACCTCCCCTCTCCCCAATTCTCTGCAACTCCGCTAGAAAACCATTTTGGGTTTCCAACGTCGACGTTCTTTCTTGACATGGAAGCGACAGAACTGGGGTGACAACTGGGGTGCTGTTTCTCAACGTGAAATGGTCAATCCAAGCAATAGAACGAGAGGGAATCATGGCAACTAGGGCGGCAACCTTTCTTGATTTCATCGACGAGGTTGGATTGATCGATATATACCTTAGATCGATCAATTTGAGCTTACCTAACTTAAAAATAATAATAAATCAAATGATTTATCGATCCACCGCCAATCCAAATCGATGGATTGTTTGATCCCCTCTATTTTCAAAAGTTCCACCAGTTTCAATACCAATGATCTCAACAACTGGCACTGATCACCGAAATTTTGACGATCCATGTTGATTTTTTAATCCTTGGTTGGCTATACATAGTCATTGGATGCCCTAGATGGAGGTTCAGTGCTAAAGGAGGGAAGAAGGGGAAGAGCAATGATGGTGAGGACTTGCACATCTCTAGACAAGGCCAATAGAAGCAAACACGTTGCAATGTGGAACTAAACCCACACACACACACCTAAAATCCTAATACATTATTTTCTATAGCAAACACTTTGCAATGAGACCCTCTGTCACCATTTTTGATCAATTTGGAAGTGAATATGCTAGCCTTCATGTGTGAAAGTGTGTTCGAAGGCTGGAATATAAAGCAAGGTTTTAAAATCTTGATTCTTCATCATGTTGACAATAAACTGTTGTTTTGTGCAGCTTCAAATGAACATATTTCAAAACTTCAGAAAATTTTTTGAGGTGGTATCTAGGTTGAACATTAATTTTTCAAAGTGCACATTGATTGGTATTAATGTTGAAGACATTTGGATAAAGCAATGGGCCAATCAAATCAACTGTAAGGTGGAGAATTGGTTGTTTAAGTACTTGGAGTTGCCACTTTGTTTGAGGGAAACTTGAATAAGTATTGACACTTCTTGTGTGATAAGCTAAACAGAAAAATTAATGGGTGAAAAGCAAAGATTTTGAGCCTGGGAGGCTGTCTGGTTCTCCTCAAATCAAACAGAGTTATGAATTACCATTTTACCAATATTTCAAAAGTCTTTTTATTGGATTCCTAGAGGTATCTGTCAATCTTGGAATCCAAGATGAAAAGGTTGTTTTTGTTAGGATCGATCATGACCACTAGAGAGGGGTGAATAGTGATTTTTCTAATTTTAAGAAATTTTCGTATAAATTTAACCTAAAATATAAAATAAACGAAATATGAACGATAAAACTGATACGAGATTGAAACGAATAATTCAAAATAAAATAGAGTACGAATTTCAAAACAAAATAACGTGAGAATAGTTGATTCAATGCGGAAACAATAACGAGAATACAAAAATAAAGCACACAAAGATTTTTAAATGGTTCACTCATTAGCTACATCTACCCCCAAGCTTAAAAAGCTTGAGTCTACTCTAATCACTATTAAAACTATTACAAATTAAGTGTTTAAAGTCGAACACCCAACCAACTACAACAAAAGTTTGTGATCGCACCCTCCAACCAACACAAAACCAAGAATTTAAAGTAAAACTCTCCAACCAGCAAGAGTTTAAGGTCAAACTATTCAACCGACAAGTGTTTAAGGTCGAACTCTCCAACCGACAGTAGTTTAAGGTCGAACTCGTCAACCAACAATAGTTTAAAGTCAAACTCTTCAACCTACAACTCCAAAGAGAGTACCCACGTGTGTTTAGGTCAAACACACGTCAAACCAATCAAGGAAAATACGAGACTAATATCTTACAAAGCAATCAAAATGAGACGTGAGCACCAGAGTCATGAGAAGGAGAGTGAAAATTCGTAAATAAATGATGTGTAAAAATGATGAATTAGACTCCTATTTATAGATGCAAACTTAACTTAAAAGTCAGTCCAAAATCATTATAACGATTTTAAAATCGTTATAATGTTTTTCCATCTTACCATATAAATTCAACTGGATCATTGTACCGAATAGGTGTTCCGACAAATTCGGTATAACATTTTCAAAATCATTATAACAATTTTCCAACGTGTCAAATTTTAGATTTTTCAAATCTAATTTTAACAATTAAATCTTTTCAAAAAAATTTCTAATCAGTGACAAATTCAAAATTCGTTATAATAATTTATAAATCGTTATAACGATTTTTCTTGAGTATCTAAAATTACGAATTTTCCTAGATTAAATTTCTAAGTAAATATTTTTTCAAAAACTTTCCTAAGTATTATTTGGAATTCAAAATTCGTTATAATGATTGTCTAAATCGTTATACTGATTTTCCTAAATTCCTTAATTTACGGGATTTTCTCTAACAGACTTATTTTTCAAAATATTTCCTAAGTTTTGGAACATAATTAAAAATCGTTATAACAATTTTCAAATCGTTATACCGATTTTCTCGGATGCAGAATCATGTAATCTGTCATATGAATAATGAATCGTTATAACAATTGTCCAATCGTTATACCGATTTTAGCCATGTTGTTTTTAATGTGTATGAACTTAAAATATAAATGAGTGACCTACACTAGTGTCCAAATCTTTTTAAGTGAATGTATGTGCTCGTGACTTATCTTCATTGACTTCATCATCTTCATCTCTAATTCTTCAAATTTCTTTGATTTTCTACCTTCATATAATTTCTTCATTCTTTCTTCACGACTTTATAACTTTGTATCTTCGACTTAATTTCTTCATGTTTTCATTTACTTCATGTCAAATTATTTAACATCATCAAAACCTATAGAAAGTGAGTTCTCAACAGTTTTAACATGGATCAAACTCTAATCGTAGAGGACTCCACCTAGTAAATTGGGAGCATGTCTGCCTTCCTTTTAAAAAGGAGGGTTGGGTGTCAAAGATATTCGTGATTTTAACACGTGATAGTGGCTAATTGAAATGAATCATCAGCATCTCTACGTGAAAATTTTACATGAAAGGAGGTTACTAGTTGATGGACGACCTATTTGCCTTAAAGAAAAGGGTTCCCCTTTTTGGAAGGATCTAGCAAGGGTTTAAAGTCTCTATGGCAATTTTTGACACTTAAAGCTTTATTCAAGAAATAGAATTTACTTCTTGATGGATAAATGGATCAATGAAGATTGTGTTTTGGCAAAAGAATACAGAGATTTGTTCTACATGTGTTTTAACAGAGAAGGAAATGTTCTCTATGGGGAAGGTGGAGAATAATCACTGGCCTGGAATTTCAATTTCAGAAAAAATTTAAAAATAAGGAGATTGAAATGGTAACCTTACTGCCACAGAAAATTGATCAATTTTCCCCTGAATCTGAAGTGTTAGAAATGTTACGTTTTGTGGTAATATTCATGTGTGTTTGTTTGGCAGGTAAAGGGATATCCATTTATCTTGGTGCCTAGTCTACTCTATGTATGTGCAGCTCTATCTAGTAGAGAAAGATCAAGACTCATTTTTCCTATTCCCCATGGTACTAGAGCCTATGGAGAAACCCTGGGATCTGCTATCAACCATTTACTCACTATCACCCATCAGCCCCATCTACCCTAACCACTAACCCACCCACTGCCTAGCCTGCACCTCCCCTACCCTATGCAAGTCGTAGGATCTTCCCATGACCCTTGTTGCACCATCACCCACCCCTTGGCAGCACTTCCAATGCCTCCAAGGGCTGTCCAACACCTTTTCTGTGCCTGTACTTAGGTGGTCAATGGCAAAGACAGACATGTTTGCTGATCATCTAAATGTTTTAGGTTGTCACAGTATTCCAGCAGTCTCTGTGTGTGATATGCATCATCCACAAATGCCCATGCCTCTAAATCACGGGTATGTGTCTCCAGATGTTTTGTGTGGCATCTTTTGGACTCTTCTAGTAATCAGACAGACTGTTTGGCAGTGTTTTTGTGTGTAATCATGTGTAGTTCTCATGGTTGCACACAAATCTTTAGTGAAAAACTTGAGAACAGGTAAAAGATCCTGCACTACCCAACTCAAATCTAATTTTGTTTCCTCTGATAAATTTGACCCAACCTTTTGTAGCATCACCCTTTCCATTTCTTCTGAATCTATACTTAGGAATTATCAAGAGACTCTAAATTTCACACTAGAAAAACAACAATGGATTTCATGGTACATGGGAGCTAGTGACCTATCTTGTCAAGACAAGCATTGCCTCCCGAATGGGTGTACAAAGTATATGCCAAATGGAACTAACGGTTTTTCACGAACATTTTTTAAAAAAGGACTCTTCTAAGATTCACAAAACTGGCCTCCCCATGAAAGAAATTACCAAGTAAGTGTTTTTTCCCTTGTGGCAGTGTCCCTAACAACACAATGGATAACAATCTCCAAATTTCAATAGAAAATACCAAATAAAATAAGAAATGCATACAAACTCCTAGTAATAGAGGTGTGCATGCTTAAACATGAGAAACTAACCAGCTTTAGGAACTCAGTAGGATCTTTAAGAGAGAATGTGAAATCTTCATTCCAGACTGGATCAAGGCAGCTTCTGATGACCTTTGTCTTTGTGGTCTGATTACAAAAATGGGTGGCAAATTATTATTGTTGCGAAAGTAAAATGATGTACCCATAGATAAATCATAAATGATGATAGTCCAGTCATCCTAGAGTACTCTACACTAACACAAGTTACGAAAAAATATTATAACCAATGAACTTTTGGAAACAAAGAAAAGTGCTTATTTTATAACCCAAATAATCTCAAAAACTATATACTTCCAAAAGATAATACAGCCCAAGGTAGTAAGACGATTGTGGGCAAAACATTAGTTAAAAGTGAATGCCTGTGGAAATTTTTATCTACGAATAATGAAATTCAGATGAAAAAGAAAATAATGTGTTTTTTCCTTGTTTGGTCGAAGCCAATTTCCAAATCATGACAAAGCTATCAAACATTAAAATGGATTTTCAAAATATCTTGTCTACCTCGTGCATAAAGAGTTCAGGTGCTATTCAGAGTTTTACAGACAAAATAGCAGTTTTGAAAGTATAAACATCATGCATAGTCAACTAAAAAATTAGAAAAAGAGTAATCCACTAGGAAATCATAAGAAACAAAAATTGAATTAGCATCAACACTGGTGCTTTTACATGGAGTATGGTAGAAGAGAAAGAACGATAGAGCCAAGCTCAATTTCACAAAAAAAGTAATAAAGGCATGGCAAGCACATACCTGATTTCCGATCCTAACTATTACATATGGGTCGCTACTCCTGAAATCTCGTATTGCCAAGTCGTTTCCTTGAATGACGAAAACTTTCAAATGCCCAATAATATCTCCCATATATATTGGCTTTCCTAAACATCAACGTGTGCATCAGAACCAAGGTAACCACACTCAAGCAAAATGATGCATGGATTTGGCTTTAACCAGCAAAAAAAACGTTCATTCCAAAAGAAATATTTGACAAAAACCACGGAATAGTAATAAAACGATGAGAAATTAAGAACGACATTAGCTATTTAATACACTGGCAATTTAGAGTCCAAAGCAGCTACATGTACAACACTTGCCATAACAAGCATACTGTAACGAACTAGTTTGCAGTTCACGGTGATCTGTGTGCTGTGCCTGTGTTGTTCAAGTGTGATATGTGCTAGGGGTTCAGGTAATCGGGTCCCTTAAATAGTTAACTATTATTTCATTAGAATGTTAGGAAAAGGAGGACAAGGCTGTTTGTGATTGGGGAAAACCCAAACTTGGAGAGACGGTTGCCTCTCGAACTGCAACCAAGACTATTTCCTACCTTGTTCTTAGTTTACCGTTCATCTATCAAGCTGGATTCCACCAACAATCAACTCCGATCCAAGCAATCGGAGAAGAGTAATCGTACATACTTGATCTGAACTGCAGTAGGATGTTTAAAAAAACATTTCAATCATCGAAAGAAATTCCCGAAATAACTAGAATTTCCACACGAAAAACACAGGCAAAGAGACGAAAAACGTAGCTAAGAAGTAAAAGTGCTGAGCCCTTTGTAGGTACGATCGCACTGAACAAAGCGAGAAGACACCTCCAAACCCAAAATTCAGACACAACTGTCAGAGAAAATGCTGGAGAGTGGAGATACAACCCACTGATTCGGACGAAAACCTTAATTTTTTGAGGAGAAAGTCCCTGTCACTTACCGACGTAGCTGCAGAAACTTGCACGCTCCGCACTCGCCAAGCTGATCAGAGAACAAGCACAACGCGCGAAACAAAAGCGCACGCTCACCGAGAGATGGATGTTATTAACGCTGTTCCGTTCTCGTCATTTCTACGGGCTTTCCGCTTTCGTGTTAATTTTATAAATGTGTAAATATTGACGTTTGCAAGTTCTAATTTTATAAATAAAAAAAATATTTTATATCTAAATTTAAGTTATTTTAAATTTTTAAAAAAAACCTGTATCATATAAATATGTAATTAGTGTATTTTTAAAATTTATAAATTTAATTTTAAATTTTCAAAAATTATAATTTAGATATCAATAGAAAATTAAAGAAGATTATTAAACATGAAAATTATATAAATTTAGATTAATATCATAATATTGTAACAGTGATGGTGTGGTGAGCAAAGAAGTAGTGATAGGAAGGACGAGGATGTTGATTTCATAGAAGATGATACTGTGAATTTGTAAAAAGCATAATGCTTTGGATGATGAAGATGATCATAACTTTACGATAATGTACTCTTAATCATTAAATTAAATACTTATAACATCAATTTTTTTATAATTACGACTAAAAAATATTATTAATAAAAAAGTATCATTGATATTGATAGAAAATGATTTAAGATTTAATTTTAATTATAAGATCGATAAAAATAATTAAACTTGATGTTTCTGCAAGTGATTTGATCTTTTATTTCCTCTTGCATGTCGACGGAATATTTCTGAAACTTTCAAATATTGTCTAAAGTTTGTATGTGACTATGGATTAGCCATGATAGAAGTAAAATGCAGTCGTCGTTTGAATATTGATTATTGCCTATCATGTTAAACGTGAAAATGAGTGGTTCATTACATTTTATTTAACATGACGACCATTTCATTTGACTTACTGGTCTTCTCTGTTCATGCATTGCATTTTTATTTTGTGTTATCTGTGGACTTGCTAGTGAATTATTTGTTGGACTTTTGACTTCTGATTCAGTGATTATTATGTTTTAAGGATACAAGCGGATACCTAAATTGGGTACAATTCTAAGATTTAACTTAATTAAGATATGTTAGATATACACTTGAAGTTGTTTATTGTAGCTTCTACATGGTTTTCTAAAATTTTGGTGCTTAGATTTTTATTCCTAAATTGTATCCTTAGATTTATCCATGAACTACGTGAACTTATAAATGTTTACACATTATTATTACCGTATAAAATTTTATATATAAACTTTTATCTAACTTTAATATTATTTATAAAATTACTTTTAACTTATAAGATGGAAATTTTTGTATGAAAATTAATATTTAAGGTTTATATATAAAATTTATATAATAACGATAATATATAAAAAATTATGAAAAACTAATGACGATTCTTCTTATCAAACGAAATAATGACTTCGTTTGAAATTAACTCTCGTTAACTTTGAAAAATTAGAGTTAAAGTTTAAATTAATTTTAAGAATAAAATTAAAATAATAAAATTTATATATTTAAATTTATTAAACAATGATATATTTAAAATAATTTTATAAAATCAACTTCAAAAGGTCCATAAATCAAACTACCGAAAAAACAAGAGAAGACAGATAAATATGAAAAAGACAAATGATTAAAAAAAACGGGAATGAGAAATATCTGTTGCAGAGAAAATTCACAAACAAACAAAATCTGCTGCAGATAGGCCGTCCACGTTTCCACGTGTTTGATGGTAAATCGCGTGACTCATGCCGACAACGACATGGCTGGACGCCGTCGGATTACAAAAATCTGGTGGAGCTACGGGTGGGGACCGCCGACCGGGACGATTGGTATCTGCCCTTCACCAGAACGCTTTATTTGTAGGAGTAAATATACCATAACGGCAAGCAAGCGCACCAGCCAGGAGGAGGAGGAGCAGTGGTTGGATTGATGGCGGAGCTGAAGAGCAGGTGGACCAAGGTTTGCGTTTCTACCCTGCCTTGTCCTCTGGTTCTGGCCTTCTTCTGCGTTTCTCCGAGGTGATATCTTGTGGGTTGATGTGAGATCCCCTCTCTTTTTTTACCTGTTTTTGAAGATGGGTTATCCAAACAACCTGCGTAGAAAACAGCAAAATTCGAAGTTGTTGATTAGCTGTTTTTTTTTTGAGGGGGGGGGGGGAGGAATATGATTGGATGTAAACGATTGGGTCGGATCTAGTTTGTGATGCAGGGCATGTGTTTAGTTTTTGAAACCAGAGCAAGTCCTTACCATCCAAGTGGAAAGTGGTATAAGGGTGTTTTTGGTAGAGTTTCCATCAATTTTAAGAATTAGATATAGTTGTATTGATGGTAGTTTTACGAATAAAATTAAAATTATATAATAATTAAAATGATAAAAATTTATAGGTTGATATGTAATAATAATAACATTAGGAATGATTTTAAGTGTATGTTTGTGTACATAAAATTAGTTAAAAATAAATTGATGAAATTAATTTTTTAAGTGGAATTGAATTGGGTGAAAATGAATTTAAAGTAAATATGTTTATACATTTTTCAGAATTGAACGAAATTAGAAATTCTTATGATAAGAGGAAAGTGAGAGATAAAGCTCATTAAATTTCAAATGTTTCCGACTTCATGAGTTTGGATCGTATTTTTATCTTAAATTAAAGAATAAACATCGACAGAAATAAATTAAATTAAATTCTATTCACACAAATAAATAATCTATAAGAATTGAATCTAATTCAATTCTCGTAAATTTCATAAATACAAACAAACCATAAGAATGATTAGATCGATCCTAAATGAAACCTAAGTTTGATTAAGAAGCTCTGATACGTGTTTAGATGGATTGAATTGTCTGTTCCATGATAATAATAATGGGTTCGATCTGGTTTGCTTGCTTGTTTCAGGTAGTGCAGGAAGGAAGCGAAGGACCTGGGGAAAGGAGTTCCCATGCCGTCGCCGTGGTCGGCGATAAGGCGTACGTCTTTGGTGGCGAGTTCGCGCCGCGCGTCCCCGTCGACAACAAGATGTACGTCTTCCACCTTAAGGAGAAGACGTGGTCCGCCCCCGAGACGACGGGCGACGTTCCGCCGCCCCGCGTCGGCGTCACGATGGCCGCCGTCGGCCAGACCATCTACGTGTTTGGGGGCAGGGACGTGGAGCACACCGAGCTGAACGAGCTCTACTCCTTCGACACATCCGCCAACAAGTGGACGCTGCTGTCGTCCGGAGATGCCGGGCCGGGGCACCGGAGTTACCACTCCATGACGGCGGACGACGATCGGGTATACGTGTTCGGCGGGTGCGGCGTGGGGGGCAGACTGAAGGACCTTTGGGCGTACGACACCATCCAAGGCAAATGGATGGAGTTCCCGGCTCCGGGCCAGAGCTGCCTTCCCAGGGGTGGCCCCGGCCTCGCCGTCTGCGGCAAGAAGGTCTGGGTGGTGTACGGATTCTCCGGCGAGGAACTCGACGACGTTCACTGCTTCGATCCCGACACCGGGACGTGGTCCCTCGTCGAGGCCACGGGAGACAAGCCCAGTCCCCGGAGCGTGTTCTGCCTGGCCACCCTTGGGGACCACGTGGTCCTGTACGGCGGTGAGGTCGACCCCAGCGACCTCGGGCATCTTGGCGCCGGGAAATTCTCCGACGAGGTGTTCGCGTTGGACACGGCCACGCACGTTTGGAGGAAGCTGGGGGTGGCGTCGTCGGGATCCGGCGAGCTTCCAGGCCCGCGAGGGTGGTGTGCGTTCTCGCCGGCTGCGGTGGACGCCGACCGAGGACTGCTCGTTTACGGCGGCAACTCACCCACCAACGACCGTCTTGGGGACATCTTCTTTCTCGCTCCTCGTGTCCGAGTGCCAACGCATCGCTAGTTATCTTATCAAGAAATTTAAATAAGTTTTTAATATAAATTTGATACTAGACAAGGATTTTCGTAGTTTAAAAAAATACGAAAAGTTTGTGTAGTTCTTTCTTAAGGAAAAATACGTTAACTAAGGTATTAAGTTAGAGTAGATTTTTAAACTTTATGAATATGCATGAACAGAAATTGATTTGTATTCTATAATCATACCTTTAAAATTCATAACTTTTTAACCTTACATCACAAAAATGCAAACAAAGGTGCATATGAAAGGTCATAAAACATGTTACCAAGCAAAAAACACACAACCAAGCTTTTAATGCTCAGGTTAACTACGTATCTGCTGATTCAACATAGGTTCAATTTGAATTGCACTCATGTTTGAACTTCAAAAATACATAGGTATTAATCCACTAACTAGAAGAATACATATAATACTGTATATTGAAGATCACAAAGTTACTTAATGTATAAAATTGTGGAATTAAAATATAGAACATCACAATAAATTCATTGATTTCAAATAAATGTCAACATAAGAAATAGCCTCCCTGTTTATTAAGTTAATGCCCTCACAACAATAATAAAAAATAACACAAAAATAAATATTTTACAAGTAAATTAGTAAAATATCTTACCTTGAAGTAATTATCTTTATTCAGGTTTCACCTACAACAATAATAAACAATAACACAAAAATAAATATTTTACAAGTGAATTAGTAAAATATCTTACCTTGAATTAATTATCTTCATTCAAGTTCCACCTACAATAATAATAAACAATAATATAAAAATAAATATCATTCAAATTTTAAGTAATAAATTAATTATAACAGTAATAAATATACTTACCAAACTACGAGACCATGCAATATTAGACCCTATTGCATCCCTCATTCTTTTATTTCTTCCATAGGGCCATAATAAGGGTGTATTATAATTCAAAACAACTTTAATTACAACTTCACACTATCCTAGGCCTAGAGAAGTTCCTCTAATCCTTTTATTGGGATCTTCACTTAATAACATTCCTTTAGTCAAGATGAATGGGCCGTTTGTAATTTTACATGGTATACATTGCCCTTATGAAAAAACATTTAACAAAAATATTGTAATATAAACAATCAATAATAACATAGAAATTTTAATACTAATTTACCTCTTCAATAGGTATTTGAGATGATGGCGATCTAGATTGATCAGTTGACACTTGAATAGTGTCACGTGTCTATCAAAAAAGATGAAAAATTAATATTAACAAATATATATGATTATAAGATAACTTATGTAACAATATTTATCTAGTATTACCTATTAGAGAAGTAATTCTTGCATATATTTCATTTGACTTCTCATTTTAGCCATTTTTGCTTAAAATTGATGCATTTTATTACGATCAACTTCCTTCTCATTGTCGTCTACTTACGTATAATTTTGTGTGGATGATTTGCATGAATTTCTGCCTAACACCTGTGATAGAGTAAGACCTAATCTCAATCCCTGTGCTCGACCACACTTTTCTTTGCCAAGCACTTGTGATAAAATATCAAAATCAGTAACGTTTGAACTGCTTCCTTGATCTTCAACTTGGCTTTGTTTAAGTTGTTGAATTTCATCTTACACAACATGGATAATAAAGATGATAAAAAATAAATATAATAACTAAAAAAATAATTGAAAAAATAATGTCAAAATACATACCACTTGTGATTGTGATACAGGATCAGTTATACTTCTATCTTTTCCTGTTTTGCTCATGACATAAAGTTCACTTCTATCTAATTGAATACCCGTTTTCTTTTTCTACATGATTATTATGTATAAAAACTTAGTCTATATTCAAAAAAATTATAAATTCGAATTTCAAATACAACATATGTTACTTACATGTTCATGAACTAATCGAGCAAAACTTTTCTGGCCAATGTGATGTTGTGATTGAAGCATCTTTAGATTATCCTTGTTTTTATCACTCTTTGACTGCATAAGCAACACCAAAAAATTGAATATAAATAATTGCACTACATATCCAACTATTATAAATTCATATCATTAATATTTTGAATATAAATAATTTTGAACAATACATTGAATTCATCGGAGTCCCAATAATGTTTTAATTCGTGCCATTGATCTGATATGACGTGATAATCACTCGATGGATTATTTTTATTCTTGCTTTTAATGTATTGTTGCCACAATCTATATTTCCAATTCCTCCGATCTTTACATAAAGACCTCATTATCCATACTTTTATTAGTCCTTTTAGTGGCAACTCGAATTTTTCCTATGAAATCATTAAAAGAAGTTAAATTGAATATGATGTAATATAACTATGAACATGAGATCAATGAATTTTAAAAAAAGTGAAAATATACCAAAATGTTATGAAACACATCCTCTTTATTTGTATCAGGCATGTGATGTCAATCATGAATTGTTATTGACAATATTTCACCTATTTTTGCTATGAAGCCGATATAAACAGATAATCGACTTCCTTCCATTTCTATGAGTTGGTGCATTTCATTGAGTGAGACTATAAATTTCTCTCCTAACTTTGGTCTTTCAATTTCAGCCAAGAGTGCAGGTCCTCTTGTTCTTCTTCCACTAGGTACAACATTTTCTTCACCTGTACTTGCCCCCTGCTTATATTCCTCAGAATGGTGGGATGATATTTTCTTTTTTTCCTATTACAATATTAAAATTAAAATTTTCAAATACAACATAAAACATGAAAAATAGTTCTAACAAGTAGCAAATTAATACCCCTAACCTAACAAATAGCAGAAATTAATAAATTTTTTACATGCAAAAATTAATAAATTTCAAAGATACTTTTTATCAACAAGAACTTAAAATTTTAAAACATGCATTCAAAAATTGCAGTTCATCAAACACAATATGTCGATTAACATAAGTTTTCAAAAATTACAATTCATCAAAGTCATAACATTTGAAACCTTTAAATTTGCTATCATATCCAATGAACACACATTTACGTCATTTAAGACTTAATTTATCTTTCCTATAATCTTTAAGCATAGGGTAACAATTGTAGTCAAAACGTTTCAAAAACTTTGATATTCTTCTCAAAATACTAACTTCTACAAGATGACAATACCTCAAAATACTGACTTCTACATTTAATTGAACTTAAAATGTCCTATCAATCACATGATCATTCAAATTTATAATGGTAATGACAGAATCTGAAATTGTGGACACTACACCAATCAAACACCACAATCTATTATTCAAAAAGGCACAACAGTGCTCTAAAAAATACCAAACCAAATACACCTTAAGTTATACAATCAAGAATATCATTACCAAGTAACCATATAATCACATCCAACATCAATAAAGGTTCATACCATAATCATTCACACTGCAGAAGCTACTAGAGCAAGAGACTAAGCACCAAATAAGTGAATATGAAAGAAAATATTACCAAGATGCTCTACAATGTTATCAGCAACCTAAAAATTATTTAAGTAGTTACCTTTGCATAGAATTCAAGGGCAACATGTTGGAAAACCTCAAAACTAAGGACCTGTTAATATTACAATTCAGAATCTCAGAAAATAATAAAACATTAGTTTATATGAAATACAATAAAAAAAACTGACCATAAGTCATGAAGGTGTTTGTTCCAATGAAGACATGATATTTAATTTACTTTGATTGTGCATGTATGGAAAGGAAACAAAAATAGTTATTCAAAATCTACCTTGAAATTTGGGAAAAGCTAGGAAGCAATTTAAGGGTGGTTTGTATCTCTTGAAGAGAAAATGGAAATTTGAAAAATATGAGCTACAACTAAGTAAGTTAACTACTAAATAATCCCAAAATAACAGGAATGATAAATATGCAAACCATCACCAAATAAATTACTAAAAATTAAATTATTTTAGTAATATCATTTTGTCATTAACATCAAATAAATTACACCACATCATCTTCATCATCCTATTACATGTTGTACAAATCTTTTGGACTATAAGAGATAATTGCATGTCACCCTTTTTTGGTAGGATTGGCAACATAAAATACTTGTTGAACTTGAGACGCTAATACAAAAGGATCATCATTACGACAACGATCAAAGTTGACCAAAGTAATATTAAATGGCACGATCACCAACACCATTATCAATCCAATCACATTTGAATAATACTACGCTTCTATCAATGGCATAAGTTAATGATATGATATCATTAACAATACCATAATACATCACATCTCCTTCTACTGGATTTTTGTCTTTTCCACTGACAAAGCATGATGTTCTTGCTTTTATACAAACACCACTATTTTGAGTGCTTTGTTTACGTTTAAAATCCTTTGTGTGAAATTGAAATCCATTGATTATACAACATTTGTAACTTCTTAATTACATGTGGATTTGAACCACATGCTAGCCATCTAAGCTCGTTAGACACGTTCCATTTTTTCTTCCTGCATGATTCACACCTACATGACAGAAACAACATTAACTTATGATATACCACAAATTTGCAATGAGACATGGTACACCAACAAGCTTCATACTGTGTTACATATATGTTGTGCAAACCATTCCGAAAATTCCGAAGAATGTATTCGTTCCACTTCCCACGCACAAGCACAACGATGTTGCGATCTTACAAGTTGGAAATGTTCCCTACATCGAATATGATGATCAATGTTAATAATATTAATTGATATATACTTTAATAAATTAAATTACAATAAAACTTACTAACAAAATTCATCAATTTCATTACAATTGTCGAGAACAGTTTGATGTGCCAATTGTAATGTGTGATAATCTAAATCATGCAATACTTCACCTAAAAATCGAGCACTTCTAGCAAATATGTCTCATCCTTCGTTATTATGTATTGTATCTTGCAAATCATCATTTCTTGAAGCTTTATTAAATATTGTTGGAACACTTTGTAGGTATCTTGAACAAAATATCATAGACGTCATGGCTAAATAGCCTTTAGTAATTGAACCTTCCAGATGACGTGTATTACGTGCATATGATTTTAGTTTGGCAAGATACCTACACATAGCAACACGTTAATGTGAATTTCGATAAATATTTTAAAAGTAAGGGTAACGTCTTCATTACCTTTTTATTAGATACATCCATCTATATTGCACAGGACTTGCCAATCTTGTTTCTTCTGCTAAATGAATAGGTAAATGTACCATTATATCGAAGAAGGAAGGTGGAAAAATTGTCTCAAGTTTACATAAACATTCAGCAACTTCATCATCCAAGGTGACAAATTTCTCGGCAGTTGCATTCTTTGAACATAAATCTTTAAAAAAATTGCATAATTGGATAAGCACATCACTAACATTGTATGACAAATATTTCCTCACTGCAAGAGGAAGTAATTGTTGCATTACTACGTGATGATCATGACTTTTAAATCCTACAATCTTCTTAGAGTCAATATTAATACATCTAGAAATGTTGGAAGCATAACCATCAGGAACCTTAACTTGCTTAAAAACCTGACAAAATAAGTTCTTTTGTGTCTTATTCATTGTGTAACATGCATCTAGAATGTGTCCTGCATCATCTTTATCAATATGTAGAGAACTTCTAATACCCATTTTAGCCATATCTAGACGTGCTTCTATTGTATCTTTAGTTTTGTCTTCTATCCCAAGTAAAGTTCCTATGATTTTGCCAGAAACATTTTGTTCGATGTGCATCACATCCAAATTATGTCATATAAGTAATGTTTCCCAATATGGTAAATCAAAGAAAATACTTTTCTTCTTCCAATTAAAACTTTCATCACTGCTTTCAATCATTTTTCTTTTTTTGGAAGCAACATCACCCTTGCCTAGGGTGAAAGTAAGGCTGTTAACTTCAGATAATATCTCTGAACCTAAAAGTGCTCTTGGTGGTGACCTGTCTTCAATTATCCCATCAAATAATGATTTATTTGCACGATATTTATGATCATCTGGAATAAATTTTCAATGCCCTATGTAACAAAACTTTTTGCTGTGTTTCAATCTATGAGAACATGTAAATTTATGACAAAATGGACATGCATATGCTCCCTTCGTACTCCAACTAGATAACATATCGTAACCTGGGAAATCATGTATAGTCCACAAAAGTGCAGCACGCATTTGAAACACCTCTTTCTTTGATTTGTCATATGTTTGTACACCTTCATCCCATAATTTCTTCAAGTCATCTACTAATGGTTGCATGTAAACATCAATAGCAACACCAGGTGAAGATGGCCCAGGAATAAGCAATGATAACATCATGTTGTTATGTTTCATGCACATCCACGAAGGTAAATTATAGGGAATCAAAATGATTAGCCAAATACTATATTGAGTAGCCATTGTTCCAAAAGGATTAAATCCAACAGAAGCTAACCCCAACCTGACATTATGAGGTTCCATACTAAAAGAAGCATGAATTTCATCAAATGTCTGCTATGCTGGAGAATCTGCCGGATGCCTCATCACATTATCGTTTGCGCGATCTTCATTGTATCATCTCATTAAATTAGCTATTTTGGATGACATGAATAACCTTTGTAGTATTGGAATAATTGGAAAATATTTGACAACTTTTACTGGAGTTCTTTTCTTCTTGGATTTATAGCTTTGGACATGAGTATTGGACATGATTTCTTTGGTCTTCCATCTTGATTTGCCACACTTTGGACATGAGTCTAGATTTGCATTGTCTTTCAAGAATAAAACGTGATCATCCTTGTATGCATCTATTCTTTCATAATGAAGACTCAAGTTTTTAATCATCTTCTTTAACTCATACATATTACTTGATAAATTTGTCATTGGGAAGACATTCTTAAGTAGTCCTAACAACATATCAAATGTGTTGTTACTCCACTGACCCAAGCATTTTATATGAAACAATTGAACTATAAAAGTTTACCTTGTATACTTTTCACATCCTGGATATAACTCTTGGTTAACATCATCCAAACTATTATGAAAGGCCTTGACATTATCATTTTCATCTTTAACACTCTCTTGTCTTTCTTCAAAACCTTGTACCATGTCATTAATGTCTTCAAACATCTCACTCAAATCATCATAATCATGATAATCTAAATCAACATTGGCATCATTAGCAGCTACATTGGGAATCTGAACTTTTTTTGATGCAACTTCTCCATGATAACACTATGTTGTGTAATTTTAAAGAATCTCATTCCAAAATAAGTGTTTTTGTACTATTTTAGGATATTGTAAGAGTGAATTAACACATTTCAAACATGGACACTTGATTAATCCATCATGAGATCCATGAATCTTAGAAAATTCAGTAAACTGTATCACTCATCTTATGTACTGTATAGTATCCCTGTAATGACAAAATTATTTTAATATAATAATCCAACTTATTCAATTACTTTTATCTATCAATAAATGATTCCTTAAAAAAGCTTGTAATTAATACCTACGCATTCCAATCCAAGCTTTATCCATGACTCAATTATGAAATTTTTTGAAATTTTCTTACAACTGCATGCTTTCAAAAATAACCAATAAAAATAATGTAAATGTAAGCATGAATGCAAGTGTAAATATTTTTCATATGGATTTAGTATGATGGATGCATGAACATTGAGATATCATGATATGACTAGTTCAAGTATCAAGGGTATATATCAAGTAATATGATTAAAATGCATGCACATATAATAAGACAGTAGAAATTATTATTTTATTAGGCAAATATGATTAGCATGTAATTAATACACAAGAATTGGTAGACAGAAGTCACAGAATATAATCAAGATGAATGCATACATGCTTATATGATGCCATAATGGTAATGTGTTACTATATAATGTAAAAAATTCTTAGCCCTGCTTCTTGTCAATTATAATGATATATTATCAATTTACCATATATCCTACCAATAATAGTCAGCTGCTAGAATTTTCAAAAGTTGTTTCTCTCCTACTTTTCTCTCCGCTAACATATTGGAAATCAAAACTTTTATAGTTTGTAATCAACCTTTATTAGCTTTAAGAGTTAGATAGAATTAAAATTATAGTTAATTTTATAAACACATTATTGTAAGCACCGATAAGTACATTTGTTATTAGCAACTTGGCTGTTGGTAGTTTCAATTTTAGCTCTTGTAATTGTAGTTAATTATAATTGTTATTAGTTACTATTAAAGTTGTATTTATTTAGAATACTCTGTGCGACGTAATATTGTTTGTAACATTTTTTATTAACTTTAATGATTAATTGTAATAAAAGTTAAAATTTAATAAATAAATAAGGTCTTAAATTTCATTGGACTTTGGCTACAAATAATGATACCGATGATTATTATTGTTACGCTTATTATTATTATTTAAATCTAGAAGCTGTGTTAGCGTCTACATAATGACACCTATTAGAACTACCTTTTATTTGTTAATTTTATTTTAAAAATTAATTAAAAACTTCATCTCATTTTTATAAAAATAAAAAATGGTCAGACTATGGAAGTAAGATAATATAATCAATCGTCTCGAAATTTTTAATAAAATTTTTATTTCAAATTTATTTCTAAAAGTCCTAATTTATTTTTTTTGCCCTACTTTTTCAAGCCACACAACCAAGACTCCAAATGAGAACAAGAGACACACATTTATGTGTTTATTTTTTAATTACAAAAAGTATTTTTACATTTTTTGAAAAACTATTTATTTTAGAGATATATATTTAATTTTTAACTATTTTTAAAATTTAAATTTTTTTGTCACATATTTGTATTAATTTAACGTTAAAGCGTGTCCCATGAAAAATATATTCCGACTTCTGGGAAAAGCAAGAGAATATTAAAAAAACTTATACTAAATGTAACCTCTGTTGTATAATTTAAGAATATTTTTTTAATTTTTAAAATCACCACGTTATTATTTTATTACTATACGAATTTCAATATATAAATTTTTATTATTCTATACATTGTTAATTTGATTTACAAAATTAACCTTAATTTTAACTATTTTCATGCAAATGATACCAAAGAAAGGAGAAATAATATTTATTTAAAAAAAATAAAGATTGTATTTATTTAAACAAATGTCAACCCACAAAAATCTTTTTGACTATAATTTTCACTTGATTTAATGAATTCTACTGAATTACTCTTGTTTATTTTTTTATTTTTCCTTTTTATAATACACGAGTTATATATAGTGCAATATTTTAATAGGACCTGTTTTTTTTTCTAATATATTGTCTATATTTACATTAAAACTTAAAGTTTTCTTTTCTTAAGATTTTATCCTAAATCCTAATTTAATTGATGATTAATGAAATACACCAATTATACAAATTGCAATTTATTTGATGAGATAAAAATTGAATTCTCAAGGATTTATTCTATATAAACATTATTTTTTTCATTCAAAGGTGTCGATAGATTAATCGATATTATATTTGAATATTATTCATGTGAAGTCGTATTATTTTAAGAGTAGAATGAAACATATAGTTTAAACATTACTTATAACTTGTGGTCTGATATATCATACTAATTAACAATACAACTTGATCTTGTTGAATTGCATTGGAGTATGTTTTTTACGCACCAAATTGTAAATTTTGATATGTTAAATTTGAAAAATAATATGTCATGTATATAAATAGTACAATGAAAATAGATTTTAAATATATTATCTCTATAAAAAGATATATCCTTCGATTTTACAACATGATATGCTGAATTTATAAAAAATTCACTTGTATAAATTTTATTTAAATTAATTTTTCAGAATTTTTGCAAAATGTACAAATATCCTTGAAAAAATTTATATTTTCTAATTTTCCTTTTATTTTCCATTTTCATTTTTAAAATTTTTATTTTTCAAATTTTTAATATACGCAAACAAACTTTATTATATGTATTTTCACTTTAACATCTCTTTTTTTCATGTAAAATTGAACATGTAATGTTAGAACCAGCATTATTTATTCTATACTTTTTTTCATGAAGTAGAATAAAGTATTTGCAAAAAAAATAAATATCTAGACTACAAAAATTTTTAAAAAACAGAAAAATTAGAAAAAAGAAGTGCTTATGAACCAGAAATGAACCTGATGCCATAGAGCTCTCCAAGTTCTTCAAATAGGATTAGGAAGACTCTTATTAATTCATGATTTTCAACCACTCCATATATCTATACTATTTATCAAAGGGAGAGTTCCCTATGTATCAAACCAACATTTTAAATAAAAACAGTTAAATGCAAACTGTGTTCGAACGAAAGAAAAACAGTTGCAAACTGTGTTCAAACAAAAAATACATTTGGGAAACAAAAAATCATAAAAAAATGGTGGCGATGAGAAAAAACTAAAAACCTTTAAAAAATCATGAAAAAACTAAAAACTTACAAAAAAATCACGAAAAAACTACTAAAAACATCATGAAAAAACTTGAGAAACACAAATCTATACTTACGGTGTATAATGAGGTCTCACGGTGAAGAAAAAAAGCAAGGTTGGAGAGAGGAGAAGAAGCTCTTGGTGGCGAGACGATAGTGATGGTGAAAGGACGTCGCGCGAAGAGGGCGGCAACACGACGGCAAGGAGGACGCACGGAGAGGGCGGCGAGCACGACGTGCGCAAAGGGTGGCGAAACGGTGGGAAGGGTTTTCGTGGAAAAGGAGGTCGCGTAGGAAGAAGGGGAAGACATGTGTTTTTATCCTGCCAAAGACATTTGCAACGGCTTTATAATAGTAATTTGTGATGGCTAAAATATATTAGTCGTCACAAAAACAATCTTCCATTTTATTAAAAGTTTAATTTTAATAATTTTATTACCTAGGTATATGATGTGACAAAGTGTATAATTTTTTTAAACTTTTAAAATTATTTTTAACGTTATTATTATTATTATATATTTGTTAATATATAAATTTTTATTATTTAAATTACTATATAATTTCAATTTTATTTATGAAACTAACTTCAAATTTTTTTTTTTTCAAACTTAAAAAAACTACACGTGATATTTAAACCTTTTCTAGCCTTATTAAGACACTTTAATAATTCGCATGACTAAAATAATTACGAATCCAACGTTGAATGGAGTGCCCAAGTTACTTTATTTTTCTAAGTAATTATTATATTAAAATAATTTTAAATATAAGAATATTTAAATCCTTTGTATTGTTTGGATAAGAGTTTTTCACTGTATATTTCAATTTTTTACTATACATGAGAACAGTCTACGGTAACATTTATCAATTAATTTTAACATTTTACACTAAAAATTATAAAACATACTTACATTATAAATTATGTAATTTTAAAAAAAATATAAATCTCATCAAACTTAATTTTGTATCTACAACAAACACACTCTTTGTCACTTCTATCTTTATCCAAGTCACTTTATTATTGGGGCTCAAATTCTATTTTGATATTGCTCTTCGATCAGAGCAAATAATAGCTTGTAGGTAGAGATGTTAATCGTGTCGTGTTGTGTCGATCCGATACTGTTTGACCATGCTGATCAATGACACGATATAAATAATTATTCGTATTATAAATTATAACTAGACCGATACAACATAAATTTTAATACAAAATCGACATAACTCAATCTAATACAAAATTACAAGGTAAACTGTTAAAGAAGATAAAGGGAACGACTATGTGGGCCAACAAGGAACAGTCACCAGGTCACCTTAGTTCGTTCTCTTCTCCGGCCGGTGGGTCCTCCGAAGCGTCTCGCCTCACGCAGACCACACATTCAGATTACGGAGGGCGGTGTGGGTTCACAGGGAGCGT